>VMBQ01000251.1:0-183985 GCA_007657795.1 Dreissena rostriformis
TTTGCCCCAACTCAGCCAGACTCGGCCTCAGTTGCCCTAGATTCGCCCCACATTGTGTCGCCTTTTTGGTGCGACAACTTCTGAACACGAATCTAACAAGGCCGATACACAAATTTGGATAGTATAAGGCAGTTGAAATTGAAATGCAGGTAAACAATACATTTATCTCAGCGAAGCAAACATTTCAAAGTGAACAAGGGAAATTCTTTACTCGCAACATGTGTAATCAGTTAAAACAAGTGGGTTGCTTGTTACAATTGTATGACTGACGCTGTATATCAATTGTATTGTTACTAAGATATCAGCCATTGAAACGATAATAACAAAAATAATCGTTTATTTGTACTTACTGATTTAGAAACGGGCAATGCAATATAAAATACAATTAAATTACGCAAGCAAATTGTGTGATTGTTAATTGTTCGTTTTATCTCACATATATTGATAACGGGGTTTGGTGTGCTCTGTGAAGATTTTGGTATTGATTGTGTAGTTCAAAATCGACGTCAGACTGAAATAAGGATTTTTTTTTAATATGTGTACGCATATAATAGTGATTGTTATTACATAAACAAATTGTTTCTTCCTAAATTGTTATTTTTTATCTCAGACTATTGATAGGCGACTTAGAATGTTCTTCTTTTTTTTAATGAAGAAAAAAACGTTGTACAATTAATTACTATACTGTCAGTGATTAAACATCTATATGGAATTCTTAAGCTGGACAATTATCGTATATATATATACATGACGATATCCGAAATATATAGGCATAAATATATTCCCTATATATATACATATATATATTGGTGCATTAAAAAAAAGACACTTGATTCAGGTTTCTGGCCGGTTTAAGGTGTGACTAAAGTTATCAACACATCGCTTTGGTTTTCGATATAATATGGATAACATCTATTTGTCTACTCTTATCCTAGAATGTCCGAGGCGTGGACAGCGCACTGACCGATGACGAATCCAGCGAGGACGAGCTTGGAGTCGAACCGCGCATGCGCAAAGCGGCCAAGCAAACGCCTACTTCATCTGCACACAAGGGGAAGTCCCTGGGACGTTTGGGTGAAAGCAGCGTTTGAAGATACAAATTAGATTTAGATTGGTTTTGCAACTAATCCCGAAGGCGAATGATGTTACGCTTTTATAATATAATCATATACAGTTATGTTTGAATGTTGTGTCATTTTCTTTAGAATGTTATAGATAATTTGAAAACATGTCAAAGGCCGATGTGAAACAATGATGTTACATGTTATAAGTACAAACGTTTACTGTTCGAACGTTTCATGGTAAGTTGCACAGAATGTTATAATATTTATTTGAATGAATATGTAAAAAAAATACGTGAAACAAATACTGCACGGAACTTGCAACAGTTATATGAATAATTGCTTTACAGTACAATAATTGCAAGGGCTTATTCTGAAAGATAGTTAAGTGAACATATTATAACGTTAAATGATTGTTTCGTCTTATAATGTATCTATTGACATAAATTTACATATGCAGCAACATAATGAACGTATGTTCGATATGCATTGTACATAATTATTAAACGTTTTGCATCTTGATTCTCATGATATAAATAGAATACTTCATCCACACAATAAATTCGTTATTTCGTTTAGTCTTTATAATATCAACGAGTTACAGATAGTCATTATGCTTTTTTGACATTTGCTTAACAGATTTTTGTAATTTATAAATACCTTCACATATATCTATGAATTTTCATGTAAACGTGAATAAAACGTCGTAAAGCTAATTGTTAAGATCAACAAATATGCCATAATAATATGTTTGTGGTTCTTCATAAATGACATAAAATATGCAAATATATTGTTAATTATGTTATGCTTTCCGGTCGTTTATAGAGAAATATCAGTGAATTTAAAGTGATATTTTACTGTTTAAAACAGTGAAAAATAACAATTGAAAATTATCCATATTTGTCACTGTTTTACTGTGAAATGACGTCGTTCTTTTACTTAATGCCGTCATAACTCAGGCGCAATTCACCAGTTAACCTCTAAAACAGTGTAAATACACCGTAAAAAATGCAGACAATAATACGAAAATTGGTTGGATTCGTTGAATATCGATTTTGATTTACACGTGGTCATAAAAAAACAACAATATTTTCACGAAAATATTATTTTGTATGATCACTCGTGAATTTAAATCGATATTCCACCGAAGTCAACAAATATCCTCTATATATCGTTACAGTTGTGCTCGACTAGCATATGCAGATGCTGAATACATTGACCTTAATGGTTTAATTGTAAACAAATGGAGGATGGAAAAAATGACCATAGTAAAGTTATAAACACGTTATACAAAAAGAGTTGATGTAAAAAGTCATAAACAATCGAAAAACCAAATCCAGTTCGTGTGTCTATTTGTTGATGAGAATTAAGTAAGTTTAAGTTTGAACGTAGGTTATAACGCTGCATATACTTGTTTTTGTTTGACCCATGAATTCAATACAATAAAATATACTGTGTATTTAATTATAGTACGCTTTAATAAATTCTTTATATATTCTTATATATATAGTTTGACATAGAGACATAAAATCTAAAATGTCGTTACATATACCAAATATTTTGAGCGTAACCTTTTCTTCAAGAATTGCGTTTGCCAATCATTCCTTTATGTCAGAAGAAAACACTTGAATTCAGAATCCACACGATTAATTACCAATCTCATCGGATCTAGGGTCTATAGGATCTATATTCCTCTTCAGGTCATATGGTTTGTGCTATTTTTATATTTAGTATCGAGCTTCATAATGACATTGCATCCGTTTAACTGCGTAATTAATTGGAAAAAGTATTTAATAAATGTCACTATACTATTCGCATTATATCATTGGGAACATTTTGAAATATTTTAACGTCCCATTATTTTAATTTTCACAATCAATGTACAATACAATAAACTGCGATTGTTTATTGTCATATGTCATCATCAGTGATACAATTTCTTCTGAATATAACAGTAGTGCAAAGCTTATCCAACTGTATGACATAATCATGTGTAAACCAAACGACACAATAGGTCAGGTCTAGCGTATATAACCTATCGAATATGAACACTACAGCAGACCACGTTTTGGATATACGTCAATTGCAAGAGGACCATTCAACAATGGCGGCATCGTCGAGAACATTGTTGCAAAAAGGTTCAGACGTTGCAAAAGACGCATGTTGTACAATCTGCGAAGAGTTTGATTTATATCAAGGACGGTTTTATTGTCAGAAATGTTCAAAATATTTCTGTGATAGGTGTATGTTAACGCACAATAAGTTTCTCAAGGATCATTCAGTAATCGAAAAACGGGGAGGTGATAACTGGTCTGTAAATACTACAGTGGATGATACACTGGAGTTATGTGAGGAGCACACAACTGAGAAACTGACGATGTTCTGTGAAGATGATGAGAAGCTGCTCTGTCAATTTTGCTTACGCCATAATCACAGGTAACATATTACATATTTTTGCTTGAGCAATGCAGTCAAAATAAAAACACATTTGTTTCTATACTGACTGTATCGTCTTTTAATAACCATGTTTTAGTAATAACAACTACAATAAAAAAAAATGAAGAAGAAGAACAATAATCACCATTGATTTATTAAATAAATAAATAATTACAGTAATAAATATATAAGTAAATAAATAAATAAATACGCACACACACACACACACACACACACACACACAAACAAGTAATCAGAAACACACGCATTCATATCAACACACATACATAAACACATATATCAATAATAGTTAAAGCACATTTGTCATTTTCAGGCAATGCAGCCATGTACTTCTATTGGCTGACAAAATCAAATCTGCTACACGACGCATGGAAGTTGCTCAAATGTCAACACAAATTGAACAGTTACTAAAACGTTTGGAGGATATGCTACAAATTGGAGAACAGCCCATGAGCTCAATGCAAACTTCATACGAAAGAGCATTGCAAGAAATACTTAATGCACGTCAACAGATCAATGACAATTTAGACCGACTGCAACAAACTACAGTACAAAATTTGGAACAGTTCCATTCCAGTTTAAAGACATCTTTGGAAAATGAAAATAAACAATGCGCTGAATTTGTCTCTAAGCTTAGGAATTATAACACTAAAAGCACACACAATACGTCGATTGAGCAATCATTCATTATGGATAGAACATGTCTGGATCATTGGGCTTCAGCAGATTCATTCCTTCAAAACGTAACCAGGAATGTAGAGATTTATTTTGAGCGCAACAAGGACTTGGAACAGTTTCTTGCTTCTTGTAGAGAGCTCGGAAAAATCACTAGTCGCGAAGCTGTGTCACATCACCGCGTTGATCCAAACGAAGTTGTAAGCATTACGGACAAGTCGCAATATATGGTGCGAACACCAACTGATAAAAGCGAGTGTAACATAACGGGTATATGCGAGTCATCCGATGGGGAATTAGTCATTGCTGACTTCAACAATCAGTGCTTGAAACTCCTTGATCAAGGGTACAGTTTGATAGAGCAAATACAACTACCTGCTTGTCCGTGGTCCATGTGTAACATATCCACCAAGCAAATGGCGGTGACTGTTGGTAATGTTGGCTCTGTCAACGAGATTAATTTATTACGAGTCGACAAAGGGCATATGAAAAGGTTTAGGACTCTAAAACTAAACCATTCGTGTTTCGGTATTGCGATTCACAAGGGCGACCTGTTTGTAACGTCCGGTACTACACTGTACCAATACACGATGGATGGTCGGTTGGTGAAGAAGTTGTATAAAAATTCATCTGGATTGTTAGTGGGTAAAATTCTATTTTTATATTACAAAAGCGATCTGCAAGGATCTGAATATTTGGGCATAAAAGGGCTTTCATTCATAATGCTGGGTGATTTTTTTAAGAAGAATGTTAACTTTACAGTTATACTGGTCGTTTTCGGTATACCTTAACCCTTTAATGCCTAGCGTCTAGAAAAAAAGGCATTGGCAAACAGCGAAGACCCAGATGAGACGCCGCATGATGAGGGTCTGCGCTGGGTCTGCGCTGTTTGCTTAAAGGAATTTATGTAAGCAATATTCTAAATATAGAAATAAATATACAAGACATCCCTTATTTTGGAAATAAATTGATCTAATTAAGAAGGATTGGAGAGTCCACTAGGCATAAATGGGTTAAACACGCTTTAACTATTTCATTTTAGCTAAACGAAATATCGACATTCCAGCGTACATTTGGATATAAATACATGTCAGAAAAAAACACTCCTAAATCAAAGTACTGCGCAACTGATTCATTATGAAAAGTAAATAAGTATGTGTATATAAATTATTATTATTATTATTAATTATAATATATATTTATATCTATATGTGAACAATAAGAGTATGTGTAAAAATATTGCAAATTTTTCTTCAAGTGAAATGTTCATGAAATCAAAAACATCTAAAATTTTATTTATGAATTCATACAACTCAATCTGAAATAAATAAATCGTTTGGAAATATCAATTAAACATATTTTATTAAAACAAAAAAATAGACATTCGTTAGAATTAATGCCCATGTACTTGTTAATTTGATATGTTGTAGGTGTTGGAGTGAGCCCTGATGGAAAGAGTTTCTATGTGACGGACAGATACAATGGCAAACTCCTCACACTTACCAATGATGGCGCAGTCACAGCCACGCTCCAGGATCCTGCATTTAGAACGTCAAATGATATATGTAACATACACGTGGCTGCCACAGGACAGGTGTTTGTCTTAGGTGACACATCTGTAAGTCAAATTGACACGGACGGCAAGAAAGTCCTTAATACCATAACACTTGATACGTCCTTTCCCAGATCAGTCTACTGGAATAAAGAAGCAAGCAAGATGATTGTTGGATTTAAGGGAAACGAAAACGTCATTGAGTTCAAAACTAATTTTTCCTGACTTTGTATCATGTACATTTATAACTTAAGAACCTACCATAAACATTAATTATATTCTGTCAATATAGTTTTGATTACGCTATAAATGCAATTTCAGCTTACGTCATTATAAAAAATAGTCATCATGTATACTAATGTGTTTGCCATGGAACTAATTTAAGACTTTCCTCTTAAATAACCTTACCTTACCGCCAATAAAGAAACAGACTTGGTGTTGATAAACACACATCTGTTTTAGTCATCACTACCGCTTCTACACTTTCAGTTGTGTAAATAAGGCTAATTATTTGTATGAAACGAAAACAAAACAAAAGTTGTAATATTCATAGGTATGTTCCCGTTATCGCAATAAATCGCAATCAGGAAAGAGCACAGTCAACAGACAGATACAACGTTTACAGAAAAAAACACTGTGATATTGCTTACTTTTAGTCTGACTTAGATTTGTGAAATGTGAAGAAAATCGATACATATATTCTTTGTCATCAATAGTTAAGTATAAAATGGGGATACCTGTATCTATCTTCTGCATAGTATCATGCATGTCATCATGCATTGTAACTTAGTGTAACTGTATAATTGTATTATACATTGACATTCTGCTGAGCACTTGTATATTGACATATGTGTTTTTAATTCACTCGTAAATGTGAAGCTTTATGGTTAAATATTCTTCATCTATTTTGTCATAATCAGTGATATTAACATTAACATGGATGATGATAAGAATGTTCTTACTGTGGTGAATTATTTTTTGTTTATTATTTTATTGTATTATGGTAAAAAATAACGTGTTATTCGTCGACCATAGAACAATAATGATATGCAATAAAATATGGCGCGTTCTTGTCTCTATTTTTTTAGAAAGTCTCCCTTCAAAACCTTTAATGACAAAAAAATGTAATGCGAATCAATTTTTATAACAGTTATATATTTTACTAAAGTGTACTTTACACTATACACACGTTCAATTGTTATGAAGTAGCCATCTATGTTCAAAGGTACGTCAACCTACAAGATAAAAAAAAACGTGGTAATAACCTTTTTAATCGAAAAAATAGCATTGTATAATGGATGGTGATACCTCAAGACTTAATCATCGAGTAGACACAATATATATATATATATATATATATATATATTCACTTACCACGCGTGTTTGTAGAAACACGTCTCCGATGTTCAATCTATTCCAAAAATAAAGACGGTTTTAGTCTAATTACCCGATATAAACATTTATTATAACTTGGTCTACCATACGTATTCAGCTGTGTTTTAAGACTGTGGCTTAACATGCAACATTTATTTAATTATGTTCACTAAAGTAACTACCTATGTATACTGTTGAACTTGAAGATTTAGACTTAAACACAGTTTAAATATTGCGATTAATTTTGAAGAATCAATTTAAAATAGTATTAAAATATGAACAAAGTAAAACTCCATTTGCATCAGAAAGAAATAATCTTATCATTATATATGTGTCGTTGTATTCGTATTATTATAAAATATGACACAAATTGAATGTGTTTATTCATTCGGCATACTATGCCTTCTACGACGTCAACTAATCCATGGCGGTAAACGAGTTATCACATAATTAAATAAAGTGTTTGACATCCCATGCAAGCGATATGTTGTCATTTCATTTCAATGTAAGAATTATAAATGAGCAATAGCTCCACTGACAAGCGTCTTGATACCCCCTTTTTAAAATTGACTTAAAAGAATGATTTCCAATGACTAAACCAGGAAATTGAACAATTTGCCTAAATCCAGGAAGTTATATTTATTATTATTTTGCTTTTTCTCATTTAAACAATATGTTAAGCTTTTGTAATTTACACATTCTGCGAAGTAGTACCTTTAAGTCCATCGCTTAAGAGAAAATGACATACAATTTGTATGAAAAAAAACACAACGAAATTGATGTGTTTTAGAATAATTTCAAATCCCATGAGCCATATCATATGGTAAAGTCCAAAACTTGCTCTGATATTGTTTCAATGTCCACGCATAGTTGTCGTTCCATGCTCTCACATACAATCTCTGCCATCACAAGAAAATCCTTCCAGATCTGGAAGGATTTTATTTTTTTTTGTTTAAGTATTTCATTATGAAAAGTAGTTTAATTTTGTTTTATATGTTGAAAATAGTGTATAAGATAAGGCTAATAATAACAAAAATATATTACCTAATTAAAAAAAAAGTAAAAACGGAAAAATTATTGTACCACGTGCCTCGGCTATGCTATCATCAAGTGGTTGGATATAACGGCAATGATTTGATCGAGCTATGCTGGTTCCAGTCAAATCTCTGCGCGGATGTTGATACTTTTTGTGTTTCTTGACGAATAATATAAAGGAGCGTAGGAAAGCAAGTTATTTTTGCCTCTGCATGGCTTTGAATCCTGAACTTTTTGAGATAGAAAATTGATGCTCTAACCACTCGATGACCCAAATTGATAAATAATACACGCATTTTCAAACATACTGATACAAAGAGGTACACACGCTGTTATTCCACCAATTCAATTACTTAATATTTGTACACGAAGCGATAATTCTATAATGTTTTATTAATGGGTGTTTTGTGCTTCTTTGTATAATATATTATATAATGTAGTTTTGGGAATCTTATCGCTTTGCTCGCTCCACCAATACGCAAGTATTTTAATGATTGAACTAAAGTTATGTTAGCTCTGCATTGACACTAATTTGTTAACCTCTTTAACACGTTCAATATAATAATCCCTGATCTTCCAATGGATAGAGAACAGAATGGTGTTGAATAACTACGCAATGACATTCACATCATGATCAAAATAAACTACTTTTCGCATGATCGCATTTTTAATATTTGCAATTTTATTGAAATATAGTTAGTATTTCAATTAAAAAAATAGTAATCAAATGAAAATACACTCGAAATAATTACTTATAGTAACTTTACGGTCAGTCATTGCATTGAATGTCTGGCTATGAAATACTTTGGTCATATACCCTCGAGGTTTTAATGTATACGCATCAGAGCGCTTTATCACTGGTAATTGACCAATACACAAAAACAAACAGAAAACATGAATACCGCAGGACCCTTGTATTGAGGCACACTTTAATTTATATTGATTATTTTTTTAATTATAAATAGTGTACTTCACCTCAACGTGTGTCAATGATGTTTTCGTTGCCTTCATCAGTTTTCATAAAGATTCGCAATAAAATAGGTGCTACTTGTTAAACTATGAAATGTTTTGTTTTAGGGATCTGCAATGTCGAATACGAGTTTATATAGACTTTATCAGTAACAATTTCGCACTTAATTTCTACATGTATCCTCAATTTTCCAGAGCAAGCTGTGGTAGTAAGATTACGTTGATCTATGTGCAAACTGCATGTTTCGCCACTATATTCCAGAATCCTTATTTGAGTAACTGATATTTGTCAAATACGATAATATGGGGTGTCGTTGGTTCCCATTAAAAAATAATTCTTATAACCTGTCAATAGATACGAAGCCTAAATGTCTAGTAATGAAGATACACAATTTTAATAGAAACATATATAGCACTGAATTGTCTATCTTTTTTGAACTACAAGTATCTTTATAGCTTAATTGTAAACATTTCTGTAACTTGTTTCAACCTAAATTTATAAGAGCCCATTGAACTTAGATGTTTAAAACTGGATCGTGTGCAAAAAAGAATTCTCGTATCATGCTGTAATGGTTTGTAAAGCTATTTCGATTTCTAAACGAATCGGAAGATTTAATTCCCACTCCAAAAATGACAGAATAAAAGAGCGAGCACGAATTGTGACGGACAGAATAACAAACAAGACGGACGGAAGGATTCGCCGAAATCTTTTTTGTGTACATGCAAATTGAACACACAGCTAATTAGGCATGCTTTTTTCAGAAACAACAAAAATAAAACAAAATGTTTTTAACACAAAGCAAAAGACCCATATAATCCATGATACATTAAAATGTTTTCAAATATGGCCACCATAAGAACGCATATCATAATATATAAATATGGGTTATGTGAAGATCTTTCAACACAGAAGAACTTATGGCATTGGTTTTTAGCAATGTCGCACTTATTCTTATGCTAATAGCATTATGTACTAGCATGTCAAGTATAATAAAAGTTATATTTCTAAAAATCACACGTTCAATTAAGTAGTTATATTGAAGCATTATGTGTGATTATAAATACAACTCCATTGTTATATTGATGGAATTCATTACATTTAATTTATGCAAACACGTAACTAAGTTAACTAAGTTGTAATCAATATTTGTGTAAAAACATCTATTATATGAACAGGAAAATACAACAAAGCACGTTCATTCAAATTAAACATATATGCAATACAACATTCATTATCTTTCTTAAGTTATAATATTGTATTGGAACACTCTATGATAAAACATTAAATTCCAATTAACTAATCTTCTGAAACAAAATATTTACTTTGAATAACTCGTACTATAGATTAAAACATGATATACCTGACCAAACGGATTATTTTTAGTTAACATGCTTTATCCCGAATGGGCCAATTTGAAAATTCTAAAATAAATATTCATGTATAAACATTGCGCTTATATCCTTTAGAAGTGTTAATGATTTAAAACAACAATATTGAACAAACTAATTTCCGTTTGAAGAAAAAATATAAGACAATAGCTGCTCAATAATTATATTAGGGCACATTTATTCAAGAGATGGTCGGAAAACTCGCAACACACGTAGTTTTAGCCTAAATGGGAAAACAAATCGTTTTCTAGAGCTGTTACTAACATGTCTTATTTGGAAAAAACAAGCGTGCACACACTTATTAAATGAAAATGGTATTCACACTTTACTATAACGATAAAATGGTCGACTAGCAACGGACAGCACGAAGGGACGTGACGCCACACCGTTCTGTCTGCTGACGACTGTAGAGTCGGCGAAGATGTAACTGCCAAGGGACACCCACAGCAAAAAGTACAAAGTTAAACAGACGAACAAAAGCACGAGTGTACCATTAAATCGGACTGAATTGAAAAACAAATCAGTACGTACACATTACTACTCCAATTACGATTGAAACTAATGAGAGAGTTACAGTGGTATTGAAGTTGTAAAAGTACGGAAGTTGTTCGTGTCTCCATGGTGATCTCAGTCTAAGAATGTAAGCAACGCTGGATACATTCGTACCTAATATTAAAACTGCAAGAATGATAAACAGTGGAATATTTAAGACAAATATTAATATAACGTTTATAGATCGTTTGAAATAAGTTTGTATGCGAATGGAGCTTCGAACAAAGGTGACGTTTGAAGGAGAATTTGAAGTCGAGTTTGATGCGTTTGCTACATTTGCTTCCACAGTGTCATGTGTTGTCATTTTGGGTTTGCATGCACACGAACAAAGCGTTAAGCATTACAAAGACGGCGCATATTACCCGTTCTTTAGTGATATGTATATTCAAAATGTATCGATATGCATTTGGAAGAAGAATCCACGCATAAGAGCTGTTTACAATGATTGATATTATGCTTACAAGACCAATCAACGCTAGAGGTCTTCTTTCATAAAATTTGAACAAAAAATTGGCATGCAAGGTATTATTGACAACACGTACAAACAAAGGACAAGAGGAGCATTCCGAGCAGCGGAAAAGCGGATAAAGGGAGCCTCAATACTAAACATTCTTTTTCATGATGCAATCACACAAATGGAAGAGATGTTATGCCATACATTTTTTTGACCACGGAGAAGTTGATTAAGAGGTAGCTGCCAACAGATACCCCTATAAAGAAGTATAGTGGAAAGCAGATAAATAACAGCACCAGAACTTTAATGTTGAGAAAAATACCTTTTCATTCTGTCTAAGAATTATTCCAATTACTTACTAACTATTGACAGGGTTGTGGTGATGTTGAAGTTGTAGAAATAAAAGTAAATCATGTTACAGTACTCGATGGTGATTTAAGCCGTGAAAAATTCCGTTGCGAATGACAACACTGCGCACAGTGTTAAACATTATAAAACAAAATGGGATATTTAACAGAATGTTAAACACACTGCATCCCGCCGTAAAAAGGTATTAGCAATTATAAATGGTGTGAAGCAACTGTAAAGTTAGTGGCGTTTGAACTCTGGATTGACCCTTCATTCGGATTTGTTAGCGACCCAACGTGTGCTGATAGACAGAACATTAATTCTTTGCGCTGAAATGTTTTGTGACTGCCCATACAGCTCAAAAAGAAACACAGGAGATTTATGAATAAATATAGCAAAACTATGACGGCAATTGTGTCTGGGAAATACCAAATGAATTTCTATTTGATTCGACACGAAGCATCCGAACAGTCGAATTATTTACAGCTATTACCAAATGGCTTACACACATTATCGTTATCGCCGGTTTGCATTCAAAACAACAAATCAAAACAAATGTACTGAACGTAGTGATCGGCAATTCGTACATCCATACTACGAGAGAAACGTTTAATATTGTTGCACTTGCAGCCGAAACGTAAAAGGCAACCTATCCGTATTTTAATATAAAACAAATGGGAGTGACATTACTCCATACCGTTTGCTCACTACATAGCTCTGGATGAACACGTAGCTTCCAACAGATACCCACAGCAAGAGGTACAGGGGTACAAAAACACATAATAATACAATTATCCAGTTATACTCGGCTGGACTATAAAAGAAAAAAGGATACTGGCTCAATATAACGCCAAGGGCAAATGCAACTGTTGAAAGAGATGTTGTAATGTTAAAATCGTAGAATAAAGACATTGGTGAGAAGTCGCAACCGAATTCTGACACACAAAACAAGGGGAGACTTGAAAAATTTAAAGTAACTAGTAAAGTTACTATCAAGAGATACACCGGTACATTTAAGAGAAAAGTTAAACATATAGCGCTCCATCTCAGAAGTGAATTTTCGATACGAAACGGCAGCTCCGATCGATGGGTTGCATTTGAAGCTGTTGTTTGTCGTGTGTCCACACCTTGTGGTGGATCGTAATCTGTCATGAGAAAATGTGGCATTTCGAAGACTGAACCTTTGGGTTGTTTTTTAAGTTTATCAGCGTAATTAGTTCCTATACAAAGTGATACTATGTCAACACAAATCATATACACGAGAATAAATATGACTGCACCTTTATTAGGAAATATATTAAGTTTATGTCTTTGATAATCATTTAGAAGTACCCAAGTCGACGAACAATTCGCAACCAATCCAACCAAACTGACTATTAAAATCAGGTAGAACGGTTCTATGCAGATTAACATTGTCATCCCAGGGATTATTGACAACATGTACATAAACACGATGATTCGAACGTTAGCAATAACAATGACTGCAGACAGAGGGAAACGCAGTATGTAATGTTCTTTCTGTGTATTATATAATACAAACGGTAAAGATGTCACACCATAAATTCTGCTTACTACGGAACAGTTAACGAGAATGTAGCTGCTAAGAGAGACCCACATCAAGAGGTAAAGGGGCAAACCTGCAAACAAGAGTATAAGTATGCCATTATACTGTTCAGTGCTTGTGGACACGTCTGGATACTGGCTACAAATTATTCCAAAGATAATTGATATAAATGACTGTGCAACAGTAATATTAAAGTTATAAAATAAAGGAATTGAATCACTCTGCGACACAGATCTCAGTCTACGTAAGTACAAGATACTAGAACAATTGGCGCACACTGTTAAACATATCAACAAAAGATAAATGGGAGCATTCAAAAGAAATGTAAAACAAACGGCGGCCCATCTTAGAAACGGATTTGTAATGAGGAACGGACGTTCGTCTGTGTATTGTTTTGTTTCTAATATTTGCTTTTTTTTCGTGGATATACTTGTTGTGTTCCATATATTCTTGAAGAATGTACTAATACGATAATTTGAATCAAATATTTTGATTGGAACCGCTGAAATGAAAGGTAAAATGGTGATTATATATACAAAAGCTACTAAAAGAGAATTTATAATTACAGCAATCAAAACCGCAATACATTTTAAAACACTTACATGTCTAAACCGCTTTAATTTATTTAAAGATAGAACATGTTCCCTATCATAGTCCAAAATACCACAATCGATTAACACATACACGACAAGCCGCAATACATTACGTCTACCATGAACACTTATAGGATATCTGCTGTCTTCAAGGGGTACATGATGCGTCGCTAACAACATATGATGGTCGTTTGCATGTCCATTATGCGGTGTATTTCTGTTCGTTACAAATATCCGTGGTCGTAAAACGTTGGACGTGGCAGGCCCTTTAAAAGCGTCCATTAATTTCCGAATGTCCCCTGTTATTGGATGCACTTCCAATCCCGAGTCTGCATGGATAGAGTATTCAAAATTGACGCTATGTGTTTTGCATACAAACCGGACAACTTTTGGAAACCACAAACAGCAGTCGATCAGATCTACAATATTTTCTAAAGCATAATCCGCTTTTCCATTGAATTCCTTCTGTATTTCCTCACCCAGATAGCACAACGCGTTATCCTCTGTATTGCCAGTGGAAAGTACCAAAATATTCGAGCACACTCGCTTTTTTAATACATCGGACCAACCAGGTTCCAAATTAATATCATTATTGCTAGAGTCCACAAAGAATAATAACCTTTTAACTTTTATTTTCTCTTTAGCTTTAGATAAATCGACTTTATCGAGAATACATATTTGAAGAAAAGGTTGAAATGCGTCTTGAACTTCTCTTGCAGGTTTTTTTAACAAATCACCTTCATCTACAACAATAGCAAGATCAAACTGCCTGAGTTTTGCCATGGTTTACTTGTTTTTATATATTCTACATTGCAGATGATCTGTTCATATTATTATTTTTTTCAATTTGTCACAACTACAAATAGTCCTTGTAACTTCCATCAGTCGTTACAATAAATGTAAACAGTTGTATACGCTAACTTGTGTATACTTCACAATGCTCCATAATCATCAATCGTTAATCAAATATTAGATTATGTTATGTTTAAATCAGTAAAAAATTATTCAAATTTAAAGGTCCTTTATCGAAAAGACATGATTGGCATGAAATTCCATGTTTTCACAAACAAGCTCATGCATTACTGAAGTCACAGTTCATGATAATTACAAAATATTCATTTCTTCTTTTGTGGATAATAATCGCACCTTTCATTTAAAGCAAATGCTTGCACTTCTTCTACAAAATAAATTAACGTTTAAATGTTTAAACAGTAAATGTCTTTTTCAAAATTTATCCACATTTAAGTTTTCATATCTATATATTCAACTCGACTTATTGCGTTGTGAAAGAACAATAATCTAAAACAATAACACGTATCGCATAAGTTTTGAATGGGACATTTTAAATATCAGATCTCGCACGCGCGATATTTCAATACCCCGTACGTATGTTTCAATATTTGTAGGCGGACAGCCAAAAAACAAACTAGCAATCGAATTCAAAGATCTATAGCAGATTTATATAAGTCGCAACTACGGGATGGCGTAGTTCGCTAACGTTTTAATCGATAAGTAATAATTTATGGGGATGTAAAAGAGTGGACATCCCTTCCCAAGGATGAATTACTCTCAGCAGCACACAACAGACCTGATTTGAGGAGGAGTTATGTATCATCGTTTCTCATTTCGCCCGACGGCCAAACCGGTCAAGGGATTGTTGATGATTGATGATGATGAATATTTTAAGACATTTAAAGCACATGAATTTTACGACATAATTACCGTTAATGACGCTACTCGCTAGAAGTGATAGATACAGACAAAATACCGCACCCTATTCTCGACAAAAGTGAATTCAATATTATGCAAAATATCATATTGATTGAGGAACGTGACAACCATTTTGGACTAACGGTACACGCGGACAACTTTTGTAGAATAATGACAAACAATTTTTTTATGGAATATTCAAAAGCTAGTATTATTAACTTAAATTAGAATTTACATAAGCGACATTTTACACATTTATTTGTTGTAAATAAATTGAACCTCATCGAATAAAATATTTAATCACTGGATCAACCATTTTAAGCCCTTTATACTTTGTATTGACCGTTCATATACCGTGACCTCAGCTTTGATTGTGTTTGTTGAGTGTCGAACTGTATGTATCGTTCTCATGGTTGGCAATATATTTTTTACAAAAAATGATTCAGAAAAACTTGCATCAAAGTCCGTTTAAAATAATTTATTGAAACATAACAGAAAAACAACACACCAACAAAGTCAAAATATTACTCCATTCAGTAGGAGCTTCAGTAAAAGAAGTATAGTTTCAATAAATTAAATCTAAGAAGAAATGTCTGGAACGTTGTCGTTATACATTAATTTGTGACACATTTGGTCTACTTTTGGGATTTACTATTACGTCATACCAAATTTAAATTCTAAGAACTAATGCAAGGTCGACGTGGTGTAGTGGAAATGGTGTCCGCCTAGCGATCGGGAGGTTATGGGTTCCATCCCCACAATGGGAGCGTTCTTTATATCTACCCCAAAGACACCAAGTACTAGTTTTAATCCTAGGAAACGGACTCAAGAGCGTTTCAAATAAGCATGAGGCTTTCGATGCAATCGAGCTTAAATAAATAGGTTTAAACTAATGCAAGTGGAATATTTTTCGGAAATTTGGAAAAACTTTCAGCCTTTAAGAGTTTGATAATTGTTCACTAATCAATATATTTCAATGTGAAACTATATGTTCTGCAATATTTTTTTTGTAGAAATAAGCGAGTGATGACAGGTTATGTAATTTATAAAGCAAAATAAGGACGAGGCTTTGAGCGTGCAGCTTTTCATAGTTATAAACTGACCATTCAACGCTACAAAAAGCAAATACGCATACTACCTGCCATTCGATATTATCTTCATTTTACCTCAAGCTGTTTAAATATTAAGTATGATAATTTAATATATTTAATTGTGTCGATCAATGCTAGTAACGATGGCAATATACATTTAAGGTGTATAAATACTATATAATACTACACTACATAAACTTTTTGAAGGAAGTACCAATGCCAATAATCGATAAAAAAGTAGTAAATTGTATTAATTGTTTCATATCGTGGTCGATCGTGACGGAATATTATCTGGTACAGAAATGTCGAGCAGATTTAACTGGTAAACATCTTACCACTTATTTATGCCAAAAATCTGTTTGACGTATATTTGGACAATATATCTCAATGGTGATATCCCATTGGTCCAAACATATCCAATCAGATAAAAACAATCAATTAATACGGATGTGTAACTGAAACAGCAGATTCAGTAAGGAATCCCTTTGTTCCACTTTGTATTGTGCGATTGATTCAAACTTATTATCAGATAACTCTGTTAACAATACTTAGGTGTTACGCCTATACACAAGTATCTTTTAATATTCAAACCATGCTGTTTAGTCGACATCCGAGATATTGTTCGTCTTTATTATCACAGTTAAATTATGTGTGGGATATTATTGTACTGTTCTACATAGAACAAGCGTAATGTCACGATATAATAGTCGAAAAAAAAAAACGGTTTGAACATCTATGATCTGAAGAAAATTATATTAATAAACTTTATAAGGGAATTTTCAACGATATGTCTATCTCAAACTAATTAATGGCATTTATATTTAACTTTAAAAAATCTTGAAACAGGTACATGTACATTTCAGGTACAGACTTATCATTTAAGAAAAAATGAAAGTTAATCCAAAATGCGAAAAATGATGAGAGAAAACCGCAGTAAATGAAAGTGCCCGCAACATACAACATTGAAACATCATCGGTAATTATAGGCAAATTTGTTGAATTGATAATTCCCGCCAATTTCAAAATTTTGTGACAAACGGAATGACGGACGGACGGACAACACCAATTCTATATCCCTCCGCTTTTGGCGAGGGATTTAAAGAATACGCTTTATGCGATTTAAGCGATGATAATCGATATAAAGTTAACCGCTCATCTTACCTTTTGAACACGTTAATCGTTTGATAAGTAATATATTCGGTGAAGGTAAAGGGTTTCATTTTAAAAGTCGACCATCGATCTAAAAACGTTTCTGTTACAGCAATAAGTTTATGAGTGGACTAAACAGGATTTTATATTATTATTGAAATTGAAGATTCGGCGTTTAATTAAAAATGAACCGTTTTGTGAATCGTTGACTGAATATTACCAGCGATCAAAAACTGTTTTGATGATGTTCCACAGCATATTTCCTGCTTGAGTAGATTATTCACTTTCACGAAAATAATTGTTTAATGCCTTCCATGTATATTTCAAGTGATCGTATAATGTTCCCTCTCATTTCAATAATGTTGTGAACGTTTTCTGCAGATGCCCAGCACACCTAGATTGTTTGCTCCCTTAAATAGTTGTGTGAATGTTCTTATGCAGATGTTCAACGATAGTATGTTTCCTTTCACGTCGACTGCTGTTGTGATTTTTTGACTGCAGATTTCTTACGATTGTAGAAAGTTCACGTTCACCTTAATAGTTTTATGAGTGTTCTACAGAATATTTTCATTGAACGTAGACTATGTGTTTACTTAAATAATTTTGTTTAAGGGTTTTGTTTACATATTTTTGAGTCTCGTTCAAAATGTTATTATCAGAAACCGGGACCTTTAAGTGATAAAGCGAATACTTCGACGCTATCACAAACGAAGTTAAGTATTTATTTTCAAAGCTGTGTAAGTAAGTTACGTATTTTAAAATCATCTACGCAAAGGGTTACACACGCGTTATTATTAAACCGATTTTGAATGAATGATTATCCGTGACGAAACCGATGCTTGTAACAATTTTCTTAGATATTGCTTACTAGCATATGAGGCATTTGAATAAATGACAATTTGTATTTGTAAAAGTTGTCCTTTTGCCAAATTGTAATAAAGTCCATTTTACTTAAAATGATACAACAACTGTTTGAGTAATGTATTACATCCGTTTTCGTAGAAATAAGATTGTTATATTTCATTTTTATTATAAGTTTGAGAATGAATTTTTAGATATTTCTAACGATCGTAGGATGTTCACTTTCGTTTCAATAGTTTTCTGAATTACTGCAGATTATGAGCAATCACAATTTTTGCATTTCATTATATATTTTTATGAATGGTCTGCAGCAATGTCGAGCGTCCATATAATGCTTTATGTGTCTTTAATAGTAGTGTTTACATAAAATGATCACTTAAACTGTTTGGTGAATGTTCTTCATCACCTAAAATGAACACTTAAACTGTTTGGTGAATGTTCTTCATCACATAAAATGATCACTTAAACTCTTTGGTGAATGTTCTACATCACCTAATATGATCACTTAAACTGTTTGGTGAATGTTCTTCATCACATTAAATGATCACTTAAACTGTTTGGTGAATGTTCTTCATCACCTAATATGATCACTTAAACTGTTTGGTGAGTGTTCTTCATCACATAAAATGATCACTTAAACTGTTTGGTGAATGTTCTTTATCACCTAAAATGATCACTTAAACTGTTTGGTTAATGTTCTTTATCACATAAAATGATCACTTAAACTGTTTGGTGAATGTTCGTCATCACCTAAAATGATCACTTAAACTGTTTGGTGAATGTTCTTCATCACATAAAATGATCACTTAAACTGTTTGGTGAATGTTCTTCATCACATAAAATGATCACTTAACTGTTCGGTGAATGTTCTTCATCACATAAAATGATCACTTAAGCTGTTCGGTGAATGTTCTTCATCACATAAAATTATCACTTAAGCTGTTTGGTGAATGTTCTTCATCACATTTTGATAACACACTTGAATAATTTTGTGAATGCGATATTGCAGATTTCCAGCGATGGTAAAATGTCCACTGTCACTTCCACAGTTTAGCAAATGCTCTACTACATTTTCCAGATAACGTAGACTCCTCACTTTTACTTTAATAGTTTTATGAACTGTCTCTTGTAGATTTCCAGCATGCAGAGGACGTGGATCCCAGGCTGATTCACCACTGAGTTGACCGAGTCTGTTGTTATCTGCCCCCGTGTGTGAAGAGAATCTACAGAGTAAGCCTAAACACTTATTTAAGCCTTAAGCTGCGACACGAATACAACCATTTACCCATTAGATACGCATTTTTACACGTTTCTAGTCCCTTAAAAAATCTAATTAAATTAAAGACCTTTCTTACTAGATTCAAGTTGTAAAGTCTTTATTTCGAAACCTACGATATTGATGAGCAGCATGAGTAACTCGCAGGCTGTTCTGGTTGTATGCTGGTTGCGTATGGCCATTTTTACTTTGCTTCTGAGGGGAAAGGGTTTGTTACCCGCCATACACGAAATTTCGCTGCAGAGAGTAGTCTCTTTTGCACGTTAGGATAACAATATCTTGTGTGAAATGTCAAGATTTGCTTTGCAATAATATAGATTGTACTTACTAGGGCTTTAATATCTCTTTGGGAATTTTTCACAAGTAAGGATATGCAATCTCTGTAAGTCCTTGAGTCTTTTAACTATTTATATTGTAAAGAATACTTTATATTAGTATACACCACTTTTTGAACGACTAATGGATTCACTGTGGATTATGTCCGCAAAAAGATATTATCATATAATTGTATCATCTACCTCGAAGAAGTACGCATTATTGACAATTTTTGAGACAGCTCGATTCACTGTGGTTTTTGGCTGCAACCATATGTTATTATATTTTTTTATCTTGATCGAAAAAGAACGCGACAAAAGTGTATCTTATTCCAAAGGTAATGACTTAGCACTTAAGCTAACATGTTACTATGTGAACAGCACTTAGGCAGCAACTATAGACAATGGAAGAAAATTATGAGATCGAAATGTGTGAAGTGGAAGCGTGGTATCTACGTATCTCTTTTTAATAGGGTAATGATAACGAGATATTTAAGCACCTGATGCTGAATTTGCATTTGCGTTTGATGTGAAAGGTGTTTTATGTATTTTTAATGTTAAAATTCATCACTTAGTTAAAGTTAAATTATTAGTATTTATATCATATAAAATTTTATTAATAAAATGTTTGTATTTTAATTGTTAATTATTTATGAAGAACAGATTCTTTCAAATTTAATATGCAATATATAATACATATCTCAGAGTGTTATTATGTCTTTTCATTGTATTTATCTGTATTATATACCGTTTACAATGTGCTATAAAATATCATAAAATAAATATTGTCATTTAAAAATATGTGAATATTAGTATTTGTGCTGAATCATTGCAATAGTTCATGAGCTTTAATGGTTAGTATAAATGACTACATAGTATGGTGCTTTATTGGTGCCTGGTGAGTATAAATGACTACATTGTATGGTGCTTTAATGGTGCCTGGTGAGTATAAATGACTACATGGTATGGTGCTTTAATGGTGCCTGGTGAGTATAAATGACCACATGGTATGGTGCTTTAATGGTGCCTGGTGAGTATAAATGACCACATGATATGGTGCTTTAATGGTGCCTGGTGAGAATAAATGACCGCATGGTATGGTACGATCCCCTCTCTCATCGCATGTGAGTTGGTTGATGGAAACCATATCGGACATGTGGGGTTTCCTCAGGGAACTCCGCCCCACAACACATTTCCACAAACAAAATTAAATTCCTTTCAGTGAAACAAATAAATAGCTGGAAATGCATCTTAATTAAATATTCGTCCCAATTTTCGTGATTCTAGTAAGTAAGTTGAGTGGGAGTGCTGGGGCACACTCCGGGTCCTCTCATAAATTACACACGAATTATCCAAAATGATGATATAAAACGTCACACATGTTGTTATTCCCTATTACCATAAATTTATATTCGTACACGAAATAGTAATCCCTGATCTTCCAATAGACAAAGAACACAACTGTCGTTGTATTACTTCGGAATGGCAATCACATCATGATCGAAAATAGCTAATTTCGCACGATCGCATGTGTAATAATAGCAATTTTATTGAAATATAGCTATGATTTCAATTGGAAAAAAAAATCAAATCAAGATAAAATCGAGAGAAATACAAATATATATATTTCGTTTAGTCATTGTATGTCTTGCTATGAAATACTGTTGTCTTATGCCCTCGTGGGTTAAGTGTCTACGCATCAGAGCACTCTATCACTGTTAATTGACCAAGATACAAAGGCAAACAGAAAACATGAATACCGCCGGGCCGTATTATCGCTGCACACCATGATTTATATTGATCATATTTTAAATGATTTATATTGAACTTCACCTCAACGTGTGTCATTAATGATTTCGTTTTCTTCATTAGTATTCATCACGATGCTTAATCTTAATTCAACAGGGGCTGGGTAATTCGCTAATGGGGTCATGAACAGTTGGAGTTTAAAGATCTCTAGAGACTATATCAGTAACAATTGCGCACTTATTTTCTACATGTATCAGTAATGTTCCAGAATGAGCCGTGATAGTAGGATTACGGTGAGCTATGTGTTATATGCATACTGCATTTTTGTTTGCTACGATATTCCAGAGTCCTAATTTGAGTAATTGATATTTGTCAAATACGATAATATGAGGTGTCGTTCGCTCGTATGAAAAAATAATTCATATAATCTGTCCATGGATACGGAGCCTAAGTTTTTTTCGTCTATCAATGAAGCTACACAATTTAAATAGAAATATACATACCAATGAACTGTCTATCTATGTTGGTACTTCTAGTATCTTCATCGCTTAATAGTAAACATTTTTCCCAAGTATTTTATTACCTCCACTTATAAGAGCTTATTGACTTTATATTTATGAAACTGGATCTTGTGCAAGACAGAAGCCTCTTATCATTCTGTAATGGTGGGTCAAGTTATTTAGAATTCCACCGCTAATTGATAGATTGAATGACCACTCCAGAAATGACAGTTATTAGTTATTGAGCGAGCACGAATTGCGACGAACAGACTGACAGAAGGATTCGCTGAAATAATTTTTTGTGAACATACAAAATGAACACACAACTAATTTAGCATGTTTTTATTTATAAACAACAACAACAACAACACAAAAAAGTAACACAAAACAAAGCAAAACAACCAATATTATCAATGTTGCATTTATTAGTTTTCAAAAAGATGCGTCATTTAAAAGCCTGGTGCAATATATACATATATTAAATTTGAAAATATAATAATAGTAATATTGTCTCAAAATCACAGTGTTATATTGAGATATAATATGTGGCTATAAAAAAGCTCCATGTTCATATTTATAGATGTAATTACGTATAACATATGTTAACACGTTTTTTACGTTTTAAACAATATTTGTGTTAAAACATCCTTAATATGAACGGGAAAATACAACAAAGCGCGTACATTCAAATAAACAATAAATACAATAAAACATTCATTATCTTTTTTAAGTTATACAATTCAATTCCAACAACCTGTACGATCAAAAATCAAATTCCAATTTACTAAATTTTTTAAAACAAAACACTAACTTTAAAGAAAACGTTCTTTAAATTGATAAATAATATACCTGACTTAACGGATTCTTTTAGTTAACATGCTTTTATCCCAAAAATGGGCCACTGTGAAGATTCAAAAAAATATATTCATAAACAAATATGGCGTTTATTGCCTTTATCAGTGTGAATGCTTAAAATAACACTTAGTTAACAAAACAATATCCGTTTACTGAATAAATACAAAACAATGCATTACCAGCACTGAAATACTAAAGCGTCAATTGATTCAAACGTAGGTCAGATCACTCGCAACACCATATGTTACGCCTTAATGGAATGAATAACCGTTTTCGAGAGATGGTTCTAACATTTTTATATTGGAAACACAAACGGTAACACACTCTTAATGCTATTCATACTTAAATATAACGATGCAATTGTTGACCAGCTACGGACAAAACGAAGGAAAGGGACGCCACACCAAACCATCTGCTGACGACTGAAGAATTGACAAAGATGTAACTGCCAAGGGACACCCACAGCAAAAGGTACAAAGGAAACCAGACGAACAAGAGCATATGTGTACCATTAAATAACAACGAATTGGAAAAAAAGTATCGATACGTACACAGTGCTGCTCCAATCTCGATGGGAATTAATGAGAGAGTAACAGTGATATTGAAGTTGTAAAAATACGGAAGTTGTTCGTGTCTCCATGGTGATTTCAGTCTAATTATGTAAGCAATGCTAGACAAATTGGCACCTAATATTAAAACTGCAATAATGATATACAGTGGAATATTTAAGACAAATATTAATATAACGGTTATAGATTGTATAAAATAATTGTGTATGCGAAAGGAGCTTCGAAAAAGGTGATGTTTGGAGCAGAATTTGAAGTCTGTTTTGCTCCGTTTGCGGCATTCGCTTTCACAGTCTCATGTGTCGTCATTTTCGGTTTGCATGCACACAAATGAATATATGCAGGCATATCAAAGTGTACTTAAGGGTTTTGTTTGTAGCATATGTGCATAAATATTCCGGCAATGCAACCCCAACCAATCCAAAATAAAGTTGAGCATAACAAAGATGGCGCCTATTATCCCTTCTGTATTGATATGTATATCCAATATGTTTCGATATGAATTCGGAAGGAGTATCCACCCAGAAGAGCTGTTCACAATAACTGCTGTGATGCTTACAAGACCTATCAAAACTAGAGGTCTTCTGTCATAAAATCTGAACAACACAATTGACATGAAAGGTATAATGGACAGCAAGTACAAACAGATGACTAGAGGGGCGTTCAGTGCAGCAGATAACGCAGAGAAAGGAAGCCTCCATACTAAATATTCTTTTTCAGGATTTAATAACACAAATGGAAGAGATGTTATGCCATACATTTTGTTGACCACAGAGGACTCAATTAAGAGGTAGCTGCCAACGGATACCCATATTAAGAAGTATAGTGGAAAGCAGAGATATAACAGCACCAGAACCCCGTTACACTGGGATGTTGATGAAAATACCTGTTCATTCTGGCTCAGAATTATTCCAATCACTATAGAAACTATTGACAGGGTGGTGGTGATATTGAAGTTGTAAAAATAAAAGTAAATCGTGTTATGCGAAGCTGATTTAAGCCGTAGAAAATACGCTACGGATGAAAATACTGCACACAGTGTCAAGCATGATAAAATAATATACAATGGTATATTAAAGAGAAATGTTAAACACACAGTTGTCCACCGTAAAAATGGATTTGCTATTACACGTGGGCGTGAAGCAACTGTTATGCTATTGCCGTTCGAACTCTGGTGTGAGTCTACATTCGGTTTTGTTAGCGACCAAAGGTGTGCTGGCAGGCCAAACATTAATTCTGTGCGCTCAAGTTGTTTATAAATGTAATGACTGCCAAAACAGCCCCATAAGAAACAAATGAGATTTATGAATACATATAGCAAAACAATGATCGCTGTTTTATTTGGAAAAATACCAACTGCATCTCTATGTGACTCGAACAGAAGCATCCAAGCAGTCGAACAATTAACAGCTATTGCCAAAATGCTTACACACATCATCGTTATCACCGGTTTTCTATCATAACAACAAAACAGAACAAATGAACTGAACGGAATGATCGACAACACATACATCCATGCGACAAGAGGAACGTTAAGTAACGTTACAATTGCAGACGAAAAGTAATAGAAAATGTATCCATTATTGTGTGAGTCAAATAAAACAAATGGGAGTGACGTTATGCCATACCGTTTGCTAACTACAGAACTCTGGATGAACACGTAGCTGCCAACGGATACCCACAGCAAGAGGTACAGAGGTACAATAACACATAGTAAAACAAATATCCCGTCACAGTCGGATGGACTAGAAAATAAATTAGGGTACTGACAATACAATATAACGCCAAGGGCAAATGAAATTGTAGAAAGGGATGTTGTAATGTTAAAATCGTAGAATAAAGACAAAGATGAGTCTGTATGTGAGACTGATCGCAAACGAAGAAACAATGGGATACTAGAAACATTTAAAGTGACTAATAAAGAAACTATCAAGAAATAAACCGGTAAATTTAAAAGAAAAATTAAACAGATAGCGCTCCATCTCAGCAGTGGATTTTCTATACGAAACGGCAGCTCGGATCGATGAGCTACATCTGCATCTGTTATTTGTCGTGTGTTCGTACCGTGCGCTTCGTCTGATGATTGATTGTCACGTGATTCCATTGTAATTGTTGCGTCTGGTGTTTCGTTGTTGCGGTAATCCGTATCAAGAGTGTCATAAGTATTAGTAGCCTGGTTTGTTTCTGTACGTACTGATGTTTTTAGAGAGGGGTTTGTCAATGTGAAAAGTGGCATTTTGAAAACTAAACCTTTGAGTTTGTAGCATTTATTAACGAACAAATTGCCTATGCAACCCCATACTATGTGAACAACACTCATAAACGCGATAAAAAATATGACTGCAGCTTTATTAGGAAATATATTCAGAGAATGCCTATGATAATCAATAAGAAGTACCCAAGTCGCCGAACCATTTACAACAAGAGCAAGAACACTGACTAAAATCATCAGTAGTAACTGTCTCTTGTCGAACCACCTAAATAAAAGAATTGACATAAAAGGTATTGTTGACAATATGTACATAAAAACAATGATTGGAACGTTAAGAATAACACATAATAGGGACAGAGGAAAACGTTTGATGTAATTTTCTTTCTGTGGATTATATAAGACAAACGGTAAAGATGTTACACCATAAAGTCTGCTTACAACGGAACAGTTAACGAGAATATAGCTGCTAAGAGAGACCCAAATCAAGAGGTAAAAGGGCAAACATGCACACAGAAGTACACGTATGCCTTTATACTGGGCTGTGCTTGCGAACACATCTGGATACTGGCTACATATTATTCCACCCACAAAAGAAATAATTGACTGTGCGACAGTAATATTACAATTGTAAAATAAAGGAAATGAATCATTGTGCGATGCCGATCTTAATCTCAGAAAGTAAAAGATACTAGAAACATTTGCGCATACCGTGAAACATACTAACAAAAGATAAATCGGGACGTTGAAAAGAAATGTCAAGCAAACGACAGCCCATCTTAGAAACGGATTTTTAATAACAAGCTGACATCCTCCTGTTGTTTGGTTTGTCTCTAGTAATTGCTCTGTTTTCGTGATCATACTTGTTTTGTTCCATATATTCTTGAAGCATATACCAACCGGACAATTTGAATCAAACATTTTGATAAGAAGCATTGACATGAACGGTACAATGGAAATAATATATACGAAAGCTACTAAAAGAGAATTAATAAATAAAGCAATCAAAACAGCAACACATTGAAGACAACTTACACATCGCAACCGGTTTAATTTATTTAAGGATAACAATTGTTCCCTATCATAGTCCAAAATACCACAATCGATTAACACATACACTACTAGACGCAATACATTACGTCTACCATGAACACTTTCAGGGTATTTGTAGTCTTCAAGGGGTACATGATGATCCTTTAACAGCAGACTGTGGTCGTTTGCATGTCCATTCCGCGGTGTATTGCTGTTTGTAACACATATCCGTGGTCTTAAACCGTTGGACGTGGCCGGCACTTTAAAAGCGTCCATTAATTTCTGAATTTCCCGTGTTTTTGGATGCCCTTCGAATCCTGGATCTGTGTGGATAGAGTATTCAAAATTGACGTCATGTGTTTTAAATACGAACCGAAGAACTTTTGGAAACCACAAAGAATTGTCGATAAGATCGAATATATGTTCCATAGCAAAATCCGCTTGCTCATTAAATTCCTTCTTTATGGCCTCGCTCAGATAGCATCGCGTGTTACCCTCTGTATTGCCAGTGGAAATTACCAAAATATTGGAGCACACTCGCTTCTCTAATACATCGGACCATCCTGGTTCCCAATTTATATCATCATTACGAGAGTCCACAAAGAATATTAATCTTTTAACTTTTATTTTCTCTTTAGCTGTAGATAAATCGACTTTATCGAGAATATATATTTTAAGAAAAGGTTGAAAAGCGTCTTTAACAGCTCTTGCCGGTTCCTTGAACAAATCACCCTCATCTACAACAATAGCTATATCAAACTTCCCGAGTTGTGCCATGGTTCTATTAACTTTTTTTAATTCTACACTGCAGATGATCTGTTCATATTTATTTTCAATTCAAGGTATCACATCCACAAATAGTATAGTGTATCCATTGTATAGCCTATGTTTCATTGCACTGTTTAATTTACTAATTATGTAGATCCTTATAACTTCCATTAACGCACAAAAATCCTCAGTAACTACAATAAATGTAAACAGTTTTATACGCTAACTTTTTTACAGTTAACAATAACCCATTATCATCAAATCGTTAATCATTGATTTGATTCTTCAATCTTGTTCAACAGTTTTCAGGTTTAAAAGTCCTTTATAGAACAGTTACTCATTATGTACACGAAATTCCATGTTTTTACAAACAATCACATGCTTTACTGAAGTTTGAGATATTAATACTTATAAAATACTAGTGTCTTTATAATCATATTTACACCTTCAACAATAAACATCAATGCAACATATCTGCACTTCCTGTACAAACTAAGTGTACGTTTAACAGTTTAAACAATACATGTTTAATCTATAATCCATCCACATTCAAGTCTTCTTATCTATTGATTTAACCCGGATGATTCAGTGTACGAAAGAACATAACTCTACAAACACTATAACGTATCGCATGTGTTTTTAATGGGTTATTTTAATTAACCGATGTTGTACACGCGATAGTTATCGGAATATTGTTTTCAATATTTTAAAGGGACTATTTCACGTTTTAGTTAATTGACAAAATGGAAAAAAAAAATGTTTGAAATTCACACATTTTTGTTGTAGTTAAGATTTTTGTGAGGAAATAGAAATACTGAACATTTACCATGCTCTAAATTATCCATTATATGCATCTTTTGACGAATTAAAAACCTGAAAATCACAAAGCGTTGCAATACGAAACGATTGAATAAATTGGAGAGTTCTGTTGTTATCTTCATATTTTGTGACACTACGAGGATTGCTTATATAAAGTATAAAATACACCATTCACTGTAGGAGCACGGATGGCCGAGTGTTCTTAGCGTTATACTTTTACTCCAGGGGTCGGTGGTTCGAGCCCAGTTGCGGATTATTTGTGTTTCTTTCTTTAAATTTATTCGTGAATCTGAATGAAGATGTTTAGTTCCAATTATTACATTTATCAATTTAAAGCCTTTAACGACAAACTGCAATGCATTCCAAAATCTGTGAAAAGGTCCCTTAAAGCTAACAGCCATATAACAAACGAACATTTGAATTTAAAGATCGGTATAGTTATATCAGTCACAACTAAGGAGTGACGTAGTTCGCTTAAGTGTTAATCGATAAGTAATACATTACGACATTTCAATTACGAATTGATTTACGCCACTCGCTGGAAGTGATCTATACAGACACAATACAGCAGCCTTTTCTAGACAAAAAGTGAATTTGACATATTGCACAATATTATATTGATAGAGGAACGTGACAACCATTTTGGAATAAATGGTACACGAGGACAACTTGAGTACAATAATTACAAACATGAATATTGAATATGCACCAGCTAGCACTATCATTCAAATCAGGATTCAAATTAAAAAGCGATATCACTGGATCAACCTATTTAAGCCTTATAAAGTTTATGTCGACCGTTACAAGTCCTTGACCTCAGCATAGATTATGATTGAGTCTTATACTATATGTATAGTTCTTATTGTTGGCATAAAGAAAGTCTCTACGAATAGTATTTTGGGAGGCTTATTTGTCCTACATTTACAATAAGCTTGTCGCCCAGAACAACTTGCCCGTATGAAAGCCCGCCTAAAATAATTTCTTAAAACATAAAAAACACAAACACAGGCAAAATATTACTCCATGTTGTAACAGCTTCAGTCCATGGACAATAGATTAAATAAATTTAATGGGAGAAGAAATGTCTCGAACGTTGTCGTTTAACATTAATCTGTGACACGTTTGTTCTACTTTAAATGTTTACTAGTACGATATACCAGCATTTTAACTCTAATAACTAATACATGCTGAATATTGTTCGGAAATTTTGAAAAACATTCAGAATTAAAGAGTTTGATGTTTGTTTTATGACTGATCGATATATTCCAAAGTGATCCTATATTTCCAGCTATATTGGTTTATTAGAAATAAGCAGATGATGAACGGTAATTTAATTTATGAAGCATAATAAGGACGAAGTTTAAAGCGCGCTGCTTTTTATGCCCTTTGTATTGAAATGTGACGCCTGAGCTATATGATCTCACAGGAAGGGAGACAATAGACTTACGATTTACTGAACAAATTGAAATTATTAGTCGCTCTTATATGACACTTAAAACATATGCACCTTCTCTGGACCTGAAATGGTGATTATGGTATCAATAATGTTATTGATTATGCTTTGCGGCACATTGTGCATGTGCATAATTTTTGAGTATGATGGAATACCGACAAAAGTAAAAGTTTGATAACTGATTGCAGCCTTCTTCGTGAGAAAAACCAAAAACCAAAACAATATTTTCTTCATTTATTGTCGATGCACCTTGATACGGAAGTGTCTAGTCAGTCCCTCAATCTTCCAAAACAGGATGAGAAATTAATAAAATTGCGTATGGTACCAACAGCGATTGATAAATCCTGTTGATACTATAAAACATAATAAAAGCAAACATGCTTAACTACCATGGCTGACAATAGATAACAAAATCATTGTATTTCTTACTTTTGAGTTTGTGTTTATTAATATGTTAACATGTAAAACATTTACGCATGACAATACTTGTTTTGCAAAAAGAATTACATTGAATTGTGATTTGACATGTTAAGACGACAGAGATACATTCTCTTTTTTATTTGCATTTATCTTGTACTCGTTGAATATTGCCACTATTAACAATAATAAGACACTCAATAAAAGGTGCATTTCAAAGGACATTCTAAAGTTGATGGAAGTTTGATGGAAAAAACATGGTTAATGTATTATATATGTTTATTATTTAAAACATAGTATGTTTATAGCCAATTACACCAAAACACAATTTAAGCGCATTAATATTGCATATCGCAGGTACAACATTATCTAAAAATTATATACATACATAGAGGAACAAATTGTACATATTTTAGTAAGTATATGAAATCTTAACATACAAGCATGTATATAAACTTTGATAAATTAACTGTTATGTAAGTTATTTCATAGTTAACTAGACATTTTGTGCATTTCAAGCCATGTAACTGGATATTGTTTGTATACATGTCACACTGTTTCTTTAAGCGTTTGCGTATTCACCGCATTCTAGTTGTAAGTTGTATGACATGATTCTAAATGTAATGATGGAGCAGAAAAACTACAAATATGTAGTATTTAACCTTGATTTTACCTAGTGTTTCCCAGACAATGCCGAATGACACCGGCATCATTTTATCTTTTAAAGTACTAACCAATTTATAAATCATATACATAATAACACAATTGCTTTTCTTGCAATTATAGCCATCTAAAGTAAAAGCAATATATATAATTTGATTTTCAAATCAACGCATCCACATCATTTATTTCATTAGTTACCGCACCAAAATTCTAGCTATCCCTTGACCACCGTGCGCAAAACTAATATATAAGTAAGATCGCTAGATGGATCTACGTCGACAAAAATAAAACTATTAATACTACACCCTTTCATGAAATCAAACATAATCTGTTACATAAATTCTAAAGATGGAGTGATGGTTATTGTAATAGCATCAATGTTATTGTTATTCCCTTTATCAGTGTATGGAGTTTAACACAAATCCCAACAATTTAATGTAGAACGGGCTCATACACGTCCTCTATGTTTGTAACTATATAATATAAGTCATCTACGAAGGTGTGTACGATAGAAATACAATAATGCTGTAGCTTCTGGAGTTTTACTTATTTATATTATACTTTTAAATAATTTTATTAATATATAATGAAAAGAATAATATTTAAACATTAATTAATATTCATACCATTCATATAAACAATTCAATTATGAGTAACATTATTCCAAATAAGCTGAAACAAAGCTCCTACACAAATGCTTAACACAAACAGCATGTATTGTTTGTAAGTAATACAAACTATAATCTACTAGTAAACGATTCGAGATTGCGTAAAATATACCTGTTAACAAAGCATACGTATACGTGTGTTGAATAAAGACAAGCTCAATTTAACACGATGTTGGTGATAAACAAAACCATACCAAATTCCTAGGCAACATCAAACTGCCTTCAGGTCGCTTATGCTTGTTTTATCCGCAAGCGGTCAATTTATCTAACTTATCGTTTATAGTGTCAATTGCATTTTCGTGAATGCAAGCGTCATAATTGGAAACGATGTGTTACAATGAACAAGACCACGACATCAACAGAAACACAGCATGTTCGACATTAATAATAACGAACGCTTCGTTTTTCAACTTATTAATCAAATACTTATTATAGTTTCAATGAATTTTCTTCATTTTACTATTCTAAACAAAGCCAATTTGAGTTTATAAATCGAATCAAATACTATTCGAATAACACGTGTGCATTTAATATCCTCATCAATAAAAACGTAATGTTAATGAGTGAACAAATCTAACTATTATCCGCATACATGTCAATGAATCAAGGAACATTTACCAATGCTTTTGGCTGCGTTATGTGTCAAGCAGAGAAAAACAAATGCATGTACGCCAATAATCACAATTAATTCTTCATTTCATCTGTGTTTATTTTCGGCAAACCAAGCAATCCAGTTTACATGCTAAAATCATTGTAAATTGCACGTTCACATTTACACATAGAAAGAGCCTTAATCACATCTGACGCTGCACTTATGTTGATGCTTTATGAAATAAATTATGTTACAATAAAATGTTAAGACAAAAAAAATACTGTGCAAACAACTTGGAAAAACACGCTTGTTGAATACGAATAATTATAAAAAGGTCCACACAACATACTCTGCTTATTTGCACTGGTGCTATTTTCTTATGTAAGAAAAGAATATATATNAATGCCGAATGACACCGGCATCATTTTATCTTTTAAAGTACTAACCAATTTATAAATCATATACATAATAACACAATTGCTTTTCTTGCAATTATAGCCATCTAAAGTAAAAGCAATATATATAATTTGATTTTCAAATCAACGCATCCACATCATTTATTTCATTAGTTACCGCACCAAAATTCTAGCTATCCCTTGACCACCGTGCGCAAAACTAATATATAAGTAAGATCGCTAGATGGATCTACGTCGACAAAAATAAAACTATTAATACACCCTTTCATGAAATCAAACATAATCTGTTACATAAATTAATCCAAGTAATCACAGCATAGATTGACTTCATAAAACAATAAAAACAGATCCTAAACATGTATCAAAGACGTTCAAAATATAGAAATTGAAACTAGAATTATAGATTAAAAATGGTATGTAAGTTTACCAAAAAACATTAGATGGAAAATTGTAAGGAAATGTTCCGTACTAGTATTGTACAATTTAATCATAGATCATTTTTATTATTTACTTCTGCTTTCTACTCAGTCTTGTAGAATTACATGCAATGCAATTACTTGTAACATTGGGTATAAACATAATTAGTTTTGGTTCTATTAACCATTCTGGAGGCACCGAATTCCGATTTAAATCTACTATTTACAAGGATGTAAACATATGTTACTCATTTACACAAAAGATAAATAAACACTTCCTGTAATTGCTCAAAACGCAACACAATTTCTACAATCAAGTGTGTTATCAACAATAACAATATAATAATATCTACAATACTTATATTGTAAAAGCATGATTGATGTCATAACATGAGATAATTACGATGTTCACGATTCAAAAATTGTATCTTCAAATTTTGCATTCATTCTTGCAAATGCGATACCAATTATAGTCAACTAATCGCATGTGTAATATAAACATCCCGTTAGTAAAAACAACTATGAATTAACTAGAACCAGGGTTGACAAACGAAACTTAACAAAATATAATAAACGTTTGCTTAACAACGTCAAATATGCACAATATTTATGACTATTGACGAAGACACAAACCAATTCTATCTGATTATCACAGTATTAACAAACGTGAACTATAAACTAAATATGTATGACAGGCTTTACTTTCAAAATACGAATCTTAATATCAGAGAAGCAACGGGGTTGTAAATGCCTAATGAGTAAGCGAAACCTATATACACATAATATAAGATTATAATTATACTGGCAGTTATGTATACTTCCTTTCATCACACATTGGTACACATCATCGATCGAAAGAAATAAAGTACGTATATTGACATTACAGTGTTTGCTTTGTACGTAACAACATGAAAATACTACAATATTTATCCTAAGCACTTAATGAAACAAGAAACAAGAATTTCGGATTCACAACAGCAATATTATTACCAAAACCAGATCCTTCAATAGCGACAAAGTTCTAATTTCCAAACAATTATACACTACACATAATAACATTAACACACCCCAAATTATGAAAATATTCTTTTTACAATCTGTATGATAAGATATGCAAGTTCACTTGCAGATAATCTTCAAGAATGATATGATTAAGAATGTACAACTTCTTCAACATAGATAGGTAAACATGATAATTCATATTAAAATGTAGACTGGTCAATATGATCAGCGTTTACATCGAGTAAATAGTGTTTATAATGACACCAATAGGGACTAAATTTGCATTCATATGGTAATGTATACGTGCAGAGGTGTTCTCATCTTCTTATATTTTGTATTAAATTGTTTTCATCAGTTGGGGGAAATAGTATAAAGAACACGAATATGTTAACTGCTTGATAAAAGACCACCTCTGTATAAATACAAAATTACACTAATTTTCTCAAGAACGTACACATGCAATAAACGACAGATAAATATCACATGAATTATTTACACCATTTAGTGTTTAATACAAAAGAAGCATGAATTGGTAAATCATATAAGTATATAAACCAACAACATGTTTATATTCTTCTAAAAGTTTAAGTGGCATCGCTACATAATTTGAACTTAGACCCGTATATTGTTTCCAACATGTCAAATGATTCCTTCAGGAGAACAGCATTATATCCAGCTGACGATGACCCTTTTAAATCCCCTGTAAGAACTTCTATAACATATAAAGTGCGTCCACGTAAATCTGTCCCACATACAAACGCACCACTGTCTCCTGGTCTGGAAAACGAACAACCCTCGTTGCGGTCTGTTATTATAATGTAGATCCCATCAGGCTTATACATTATATCTTTTATTCTGCCCAATCCAGGTGAAGACATTGCTCCCCAAAGAAACACAGGCATCGTTGGTAAACATGTTCGTAGCTCATCGCCTATCAATACGCCATACATGTATTTTCCATTTTCTGTTTTAAATTGAGTATCGCATCTCGTTTCGTATTGTTGATAGACGTCAATTGGCAATACATCGAAATCATGTTTTAAATCTTTCATGTCTGTATGTCCAATTGTATGACCACCAACAACAAGAACCATACGTTCATGTCCACTAGCAGCTGTCATGTGTTTAGCCGTGATAGCAGAAAGTCTCCTTTGATTGCCTTCAAGACCCCCATCCGCGCCATGTTCATTTGTCGTCAGACATTGAGAAGGTTTAGGAAACCTGTGTGCGAATCCCCCAAGAGTTAAAAATCTTTCATTAACCTCAATTTTATCTCCAGCAGAAAAGTACTTCGTGAACGTACAGCTCACACATTTCACATTTATATTATTTGCATGTGTGATTTGTTGAACTTTAGCCTGAACATCTTGAAACATATTACTCTCAATACATACTTCAATCTTTCCGCCGGACTTTGAACAGCCAATCACCCCTGTTATTCGAAGGAGGTCAGCCATCACCTACAACAAATAGATATTGCCATATGAACACTAAATGATAGACCACCACCCATATTAGAAAACATGTGAATCAGCCTCAGTCTCACATTCAGACCTTAACTACCGTTCTTGGTTTGACAGTGTATCCCATTTGACATGTTAATTGTCAGACAATTATCCGAGTTTTTTTTTATTTTTATAAAAAGGTTCCACTCACTTAATGATATCGTCTCGGCAGATTCCCAATTCTCCCAAATTAGACGGCCTGACAGTGACCCGACAGCATCCTTTTATTATATTTTTATCTCTTTGGAGCCATAATCATATACAATTCATGATGGTCCAGTAAGATTGCAGTCTATCAATTCCAAATCTCTTTAACACACACACATACACTAAGAGAAGTGTTTATATAAACATATCTTTGCTTCATTATGATCGTTTTTTAACGAACAGTGTTACGACACAATGCTGACATCGTACGAATTTGATTCGAGTCACTGAGGTTTTGGCTAATCAAGCTAAAGCTCGTCCTATTTTCTTTTTGCAAGCCTTACATTCTTAACTTTCTCAATCTCCACATCATCCATGTATTCTCTATGACCTATCACAAAGCCTTACTCAGACTATACAAGTTGACATAGCAAATGATAAAATACATTACAGCGCCATTGACGTAGAACATGTTGAGTTTAACTTTGAAAAGTAGCTACCGACATGTTTATAAGCCATCTTTTAATTTCAATCATAATTCATAAATTCTTATAATTAAAATAAAACAGAAACATAAATAAAACATTAACATACACTATCAATGGTATCTGGGTATTGATATATCGTCTCCGGTATACTGGGTCTTTCGCACTTTGGCACTTCGCTTCGTGCGTAAGCATTTCGTGCAGATGCATAGATGTAAAGCAATGTTTCCTTTTCCGTATCTGTAAATAGAATATTGTATTTATGTAAACAGTAAAATAACATTAAATCATGCGAAGGACTGTGGAGCTTTGTTGTTTAATGCTTAAATATTCTGATAATATATATCACACATACACTCGGATGAAACAGCATGTTTTAACTCAAGTTTCGTTATGACAACACATGCGTTAAAATCATTAAAAATCAGCCAAGTTTCAATGTAAGTTAATGTTTCGTGACCTGTTTTTTTTTGTTATTAGACTTGCTGAGTACACGCTATTATGTGAAGTTGGGGGTAGTCATCAGACTTGGACTAAACTTTTTTTTTAAACGATGCAAAATTATGCAGTTTTACCTGCTGTATCTATGGAGCAATTTGTCAAATAGACACTTGCATATTTAATTGCATCATACTAATTAATTAAAATTCAACATTTGTTGCTTATTGCATATTATTTTAATCATCAAACATGTAATTGTGTCCATGCGTAGATTTACATAGTTCAAAAATACAGTCAAGATGATAACAAATGCCATCATTGTTAATGTGAAAAGTCATCGGAAAGTGCTTATTGAACTCAAAATATATTACATAATATTACACAAATGCATTTAGAACACGTAATGAAAATCACTATAATTACGGCCTTCAGAAGGATGGTGTCTTATTATAAATGCACATAATGCACTGTTATTATGTTCATCCTTTTATTTATATTTCTGATTTTGATAAGAATAAACAACTTTGGTTTCTTCACTGTTTTAAAATGGGTATACAACTACATAATCGGCCTACGCATGAACATCTGTTTTTACTGTTGCAGGTTTTAAAGATGTAGTGACCAGCAGAAATTTTTTCAAAGCATTAGTTTAAATAAGTAATATACATGACAAAAAAGGGCGAAATTTGACTAAAAAATAAAAATTATATTACTCACAAGAAGAAACTATCGATTATATAGTGTAGTATTGCGTATTGTTTTTTTTGTCAACACATTTCACGAACAGCTTAATGTAAAATGAAGAAATTTGTATGATAAATTATTAATTATTAATTTTAAATCATTATGAATTAACAGAGTTTAATCAGTATGTCATGTTCATATAGGAAACGATCCGTTCATAGTACACGCCACAAAGTAACCGTCTGTCGATTTTTCCACTTTGAAACGCATATTAAAAAAAATGTGTGGCAAACCAGTGTCAGTTTTGATAGCTTTGTATTTTTTCGATATGTATCAGACCTTATTATTATAATTGTTTGTTCGTTATGGAATTTGAAAACAACCTGCTATGAACATGTAACTTAATAGCATAAACGTTTAAACTATAAAGAACAAGGCATAAAGATATCAACTAAGTTCAACACACAGCAATTATCGAATTACTTGGTGACCTTTTTTCACTTCAAATTAGCCAGTTAAATTTGCAAACAAGGTCGATATATTTTGATATGTTTAATAATACATAAATCCGAGATGAGGGATTGAGAGTATTTTTTTTTAGTTGACAATGTGATCTTATTTTTGAACCCAATTAAGCAAGATTTATATTAAGATGTCAGAAATACATTTTCTGGCATTTTTTTTTACAGTAATATTTGTGTTTTCTGCAATCAGTTTGACAAGTTCCATTATATACAATTATTAATTTATTGTATTATAATAAGAATTGGAAAATATCTTACCCGTCCTTGCGTCTAAAATGTTATATAATGACATGCATCTTTCCACAAACTCATTTAAAACAGAAAATGCGGAACGTTCTAGAAGATCGTCAGTAGATGTTAAGATGTTGGAAACAGTGGCATATTTCAGGAAAATGTTCCGTACAGGTGGAATATTAGTGTCGTCTTCTACAGTGTCCACTAATAGAACACACATTCCGTTGACATTTATTTGAGAATCCTCTATCCATTTCTTTATCGCGAATTCCATTTCCCTTTTCACGATTACTACAAAAGGGTGTCCAATTTTATGCTCAATGACATTCAAGCAATACTCTGCAACGTTCGACATTCCTGGCTGTGCGCCTTTTAAATCTTTCAACAACGAAGTTAATGTGTAGATTGTGACACGTTTTGCATGCAATACTGTGTAGTCTAGATTATCGAATATCTGGCGATCAAGAACATCTTTTCCTACGTTGATGGTGTCTTGTATAGCCTTACAACTGTTAAAGAACGCAGGTAAGAGATCAATTCCACACTCCAGCGTTTCATCAATGCCGACTTAAATATAAAAAATACCATGTAATATTATATTTTCGCTCCTGAGTCGTATTGCTTACAGTCGTTGTATAGTATAACACTTAAGGACAGATTCATCGTAGATACATTGCATTAAATAAAAAAGAATAACGTGGTCTTCATGTAAAGATATACCACGCTTCATAACAAGTAATACTCCTTTGACCTAGTGGGTTCAGATTTATGTTGGTAAAATCAAAAATGCTACTTTAAGTTTTTGACCATTGACAAGTATATTTGACTTTATTCCTAACTGCAATACGCTAACGCTAAACGCCAAATGCTTCAAGTGAAATTATTTTGAAACTAACCACATAACACAGCATGTAGCTCTTTTTAAAATGACCAAGGTCGTGATTGCGATTTCAAGCTATATGAAGTATAAAAACGTCTCATTTTTCCACAGAGGGTCGCCTAAGCAAGAGTAGCATATGTACGGTTGCGGAACAGATATGAAATTTGCGATTTTTGTATCAATATCGATACCACGAATTAGATACTCGTTCGCACGACTTAGTAATTCGTTTCCATGACTAACGAAATAGTTCTCACGACGTAGATTAGTAACTCACGAGAACGAGTTAGTTAGTCGTGATAATGCGAATACTTAAGTCGTTGGAACGGTTTAGTAAGACGTGGAAATAACATTACTTACTCGTGGTTGCGAAATAGTCAATCGTGAGAGCAGAACACCATTTCATGGTAACGAAATAATCAACCAATCAAAATACATCTTTTTAAAGAATATCTAACAACGGCTGATACAAAGAAGTCTAACATAATTTTAAACGATATAAATAGTCAATAATTCACGCTTTTAAATGCTTTTCAAACTTTGATTATTCTGGGGTTGATAACGTCGTGATTTTTTTTGTAAATTATCTCGTTGTCACGTGTAAAAAACGTCGTAACTATGAGTTAGCTATGTTGTTCCAATGAGTTACAAAGTCGTTTTCTCGAGTAAGCTTTATCGGTTTCGTGACTTATTTAGTCGTTCTCGCGACTGATTAAGCAGTTGAAACGAATTTTTAAGAAGTATGAATTTCATTAATAAAAAAATGCACATGTCACATATATGCCTAGGTTCAGACATTGGTGCAGTAGATTTCGATCCAATGCATCGGAATTCTCCCAGATGGCCATTGTCTCTTTCTAACCGTATGGAGCCATACACAAACGTGAGAGACATGACGACTCTAGGCTTTTTCAGTGTCCCGTATGAAGCACGTATTATACTGAACCTCGCTTGAATATCTCGTTAAGAAGCGAAATATGATTTAGCAGGTTCAGGTTGAGGGATAATCGAATCTGCGACCCCTAAGTGCTAGCAACATAGTGTTATCACTTGGCCAAAAAACATTTTACGACCAGACTATAGTGCTTTTATATAGACAACTTATGTGGTCATTGATTAGAAGATAATAAATTGCGTTATTAAAAAACACACATTTATTAGACACACATAAAAATGTCTGACACGTTATGGTTAATAATGTACATTTACATGTATCAACTAAACTAATCGAATTCCATTGCGTTTATAAATTGGCGCCTACACAATACTGAAGTGATGTTTAACTAAAAGGATTATTGAGCTTTTATATCAATTCTATTCAATATAATTATGACAATATCCTCCGCATTTTTAATAGAAACCTATCTTTTAAATGTGTTCGATAGTTTTATTTGTATATATACTGAATGAGTGTTGAGAATATTTAATCCAAAAATAAGACGGCATTTGTTTTTCTTAATTCAATGAATAATAAAACTTTTATTTCTAGGCTTAGTGTATTTATATTTTTCATATTCATGTTGGAAACGCCCAACATCATCTCCAAGCATGTAAGCGAATGTAGGTGAATTTGATTTATTTCCATATACAACGTGGACAGATAATTTGAAGATATCCTAAGAATGTCCAAAGTTGCAGACACCGGAGTCTTTGTATTAATGCATTTAATGTACCATATACACATTAAGTTAAGTAAATACGTACGAGTCGCACACAGTTCTTCCAGTTGAAATGTACATGTATCCTTCTCATCCTGGTTAAATAAAAACGAAAATGTTAGACATTTCATGCACATTTCGTTGCAAAACAGTTAATATAACTTAACGTGTATTAATTTCTATTAAACATGTAAAATAAGTGAGTGTGCTATACACGTGTGTAAGATTGTTCTTATGGAAACATGCGTGTATATATAACACAAGTATCACTACCTCTATATTATAGAATTATTGATTATTATTCACATTATTTTTTTTAATTAAACTATACCATATATTCTAAATGGCTCTTCTAATGCGATACTTTTTAGATTGTAATTTGTCAAAAACGGCTTATTATTTGAACTTGAAATTTCATATGATTTTGTTTGAGATCGTTTTCGACATATCATTGAAACCATTCCGCTCTAACTTTTCTGGAACACGCATGGGTGCGGTGTCCTTGTGCGAATTGAGGTAGGGACAATTAACAGATTTGTTTTGCATATAATTCTTCTCTTTAGACGACCTAATCGCCAAACATAGTTGTTCACATATTTGAAAAAAGATGACTGCAGGCTGGTCGATCGGTAAGGTAGCCATGTATTACACACGTTTCGCATCTCACATAGCAACCACTTGATCTGTTATCGAAATGACCCGATCCAAATATATTGAAACATTTTTGTGACGACGTATACGTGCATTTAAAGACAGGGCCTGCAACTGTGGGTAGCCATGGAGAACTTGACATTGCCAGTTTGGTGAATTAATGAACATTCCATCGGCATCGATCAACTATTATTTGTTTTATAGATACATTTGTCAACGTGTAATCGTTCAATTAATCACACAATATGACACTGAACAAACAGCAACGTTAACGTTTTTATTGCTTGCTCAAATGTGATTTAGTATTTAATGATTTTTAATGAAAGTTAATTGTTTAAGATTGTGCCATTTTGAAACGCTTTACTACTTTAAAAATTTCGCTACTCGTTTTAAAATAATGCATCGAACAATTGATTAATTCAAATACAATTTCAAGAAGCTATTAAAATATTACTGTTTAAACAAATGGACTAAAACCATTTCCATTTGATTAGAAATTAGAACAACAAAGGAAAATAATAGCTTTATATTAGTCCTGTAAAGTATAAAGATAAAGTATAACAGCGTTTTAAAATTTAACCACCAAGGTAGGAATAGAAAGGCTTCTCTTAAGAAGAGGTACTCTATATCAGCTTTATCATCAAGCTAAGAGAAGGATTATCATGCCTTATTTGTCAAGCAGAAAATCAATTTTGTGCACTATGTACTGTCCATTCCATAACAAAGTGTGTGTCACAACACAAACAGGGCTACCACCTCCGAAAAGTACGCAGCAACGGTAATGATTATATAATGCGGGGTTAGATAGTTATCAGTGAAAGCGAGTGGTCGAAGTTCAGACTGACTTCAGCTCTGTACTTTCACGCTCTATGAGTTATGGATTTCAGGTAAGAATGCATTTATGTTAACAAGAACATTTTAATTATTTATATAGGCATTTGGTAGCTTGACTAAAAAATTTACAATTTTGAGAAGTTTGTGATTCATTCTTTCATAAATTTTGAGACCAAATGCCGCTTCACAAAGACAGGGAAAAAAGCCTTGCATGTGTGGAAGAGGTATATAAATTTGGAAATATTGATATCAAGGTTTCAAATTAGTCATTTACCGAATCATTTGCATCTGACAAACACTTTTTAAAATGCTTAAGTCGATAATATTTCTGAAGACTTCACAATGAGCAATCATATTCATATGGACACGTTTGCCAGTTGAATGACACTCTTTCCTCAGAATGACATTTTAGTCAGCACTTACGTTGAACACATTCCTTAGAATGACATTTAAGTTTGCACTAATAGATACTACTTTTTTCAAATAACAATTTTTCCAGTGCTTATATCAAACACTTTTAACCTACACATACCGAAGGAAACCATTAACTACACCCAGTTTTTTTACCTCAAAGTTCCCATTTCAATGTACTTATCTTAAACACTTTCCTCAGATTCACATTTCAGCCCGCGTTTAAGTGATATTCCTCAAACATGAGCACCGCAAAGCGGNTGGCAAAGAAATCATAATGCAAACAATTTTCATGATTTTTATTTTTCTGTTAAGGAGTAAATATTGGATAGCCAATCTTGATAGCAAACAATTTTTCTTATTTTTTTTTTCTCGAATAAGTTGTAAAGGAGAAGACATAGGGAAGTTTGACATCCAAAATTCTCAAATGATTATGAATATATTCTATTACTAGGAACATTGATGTATCAAAGCAAGAAAATCAAGGACAGCCATTTGTACTAATTGTCTTTGGCTTTGTCATCATGTACTTTGTAGACAATCTCCATGATTGCTTTTTCAATGCTTTTGCTGCCAAAAAATGAGCCTTGGTACCCTGTAAAATCATTACTTGATGGAGTCGGCATGTTTCATTCAAGTAAAGGGCAGTAATATGACTTTAACTTAAATACACTAGTTTCTCAACAAGTTTCTATACATATATTCACTGAAGCTTACAACTGACATGAAACATTTAAATGAATGTAAGGCATTTAATTGGTCAATTTTTTAAGTACTGTCTACAGAGGTGTAACAATAAGTCCATTTATCAATTTATTGCAATATAACAGGATACCATAGAAATAAGCCGATGGCAAAATTATTAATCGATAACTATTCCATAATCAATTCATCCTCAGTCATGATTGATTAAAACATAAATAATGGACAGGCAGTTGCAATTTCACCAAATACATATCTATTTTTGTCATCTGTTTAGTGCAAACTTAAATTAAAAGAGGCCAAAATAAGGCATCAACAAAGGTTGAAACTAAAAACTATTACTTATTATATAAAACATATATAATATCAAAACAAGCCTAAACTCATTAGTTACAACTGGTGTGGTTTTTTACACAAACAAGTGCTGTCACAGTTATATTGACCATATATGTTCTTTGACCTCTAAGTGTGACCTTGCCCTTTGAGATGGCGAACCAGTAGTTGCATGTGAAACATGTTCTCAACAATGTTATAATATATGCTTAGTTAATTGAAAATCCATCAATATACAGTTTAGTTGTAGAAAGGCATTTACAGATGGCAAGACTGGCAGTGCCACTTCTGTATACTACCCATAAGGGGGCATAAAAAGAGGGAAAGCAGATTTTGATGATGAAGATGAAGATGATGATGATGATGATGATGATGATGATGATGATGATGATGATGACGATGATGATGATGATGATGATGATGATAATTATGATGATGATGATAATGATGATGATATTACAAAGATACATAACACAATTCGTAATAATTTAAAGTTAAACAATAGAACATGTATGTGATATATATATATATATCAGGGCCAATAATTTAAAGTTTAACAATAGAACATATATATATACATAGTTTCAGGCAACAAGATTTTATGTACTCCCTATATAAGTCGATGGAAACTGACTTCCCGGGACGAGGCCAGTTTTGGCCTAAGGGGCGTAATTAAAAATTAAATTGAAGAGTACCATTATTCGTTGGTACAAAACAAATATTTAACACTAGGTCTTGCGGTTTCAGATGAGCATCTGCACAATTTCAACAAAATTTATAAATGACCGCAATACAATGTGACATAACAAATTACATAAGCTCTGGGTCGCACTTTTTCGTCGGAGGAGAATGCTCTTAAAATGTTCAATATATACATATGACAACACGTTACCTCGAGGACGGGCCCAGTTTTGACCAGGGGGGATTACTAGCAGTAAAAGTTTGTATAGGATCATAATATGATGATAAATACCAAATATTTAACCGCCAGGTCTTGCGATTTTAGAGGAGATTGTTTTGAAGTTTTCATTTTTAAAAACCCTTTTTTGGAACCCGTGACGTAATTTATCAAATAACCGGAAAGATTTGAATAATATTTGAAGAGGGTAACCTAATGACAATTCCTGTTTTTTTTTCATAAACATCAGCCAAGCAGTTCATGAGATGTTGTTTGAAGAATAAGTTCACAGACGGACATACAAATGCGCACTCATGGACAGACGGCAGACATCACGGTTCCCCGCGTTGTGTTCAGGTGAGCAACAACTTTGACAAGTGGGAAGTGGCCAGGTTTGACTTAATGTTTGATATAGTTTGAACAAACATTACACAGGATCAATATATAATGTCTTAAAATCAAAGCTCTGAGCCTTGTTGATTATAAAATATTTTGTTATATGTCCTTACTACAAATGTGACCGTAGGGGCGCGTCAACTTGAACAAAGATTGAAGATAATGCTACATACATGTACCAAATGCAAACACATAAGAAATATGCGTTGCAGTTTCAGAAGTGTTTTAAAAGGTTTTCCCCATTAAAGTCAATGTGAAACTGGAGGCCCCCGGGGTGAAGCTACTGTTTACTGACCCCGTGGGCATAATTTGAACAAACTCTGTAAAGCACCACTACACGATATAACATAGTAAATACAAAATCCTTTGAGCACTGCGATTTCCGAAAATATGATTTTAAAAGTTCTTTTTTTACAGTATACATATAAGAAAAAAAGAAATCCCCAGGGTATGGCCAGTTTTGACACCAGAGGCATGATTTGAACAAGTCTTGTAGATGACCTACTAACTGTTTACATAGCATGTACCAAATTTCTGAGCCTTGCGGTTTTAGAACATTTTTTTTAGTTTTCAATGTATTCATAAGTATAAGGAAAACAATAACAAATCCATTGCGAGTACAATTATGAACAAATAAAGAGGAGGACAACTATACAATATTGCATAACAAATATTAAACATAAGGACCTTGTGGTTTCAGATGATACTATTTACAGTTTTCGCGATATACATATAAGGGAAACAAAACACCACAGGACGGGATCAATTCTGATAACGGGGGCATAATTTGAACAAACTTGACAAAGGACAACAATACAATGTTTCACATGTAATTACATAACCTCTGGTTCGCCCGGTTTCGGATGAGAAGATTTTTATATTTTATACATAACAGGAAAACAATCCCTAGAACGGGCTTCGCTTAGACCGCTGGTGGATTACTTGTACAAAGTTGTATAGGATCAGAATTCGGCGATAAATAACAAATATAAAATATCTTTTATTTCTTCTTTCTGTAAATATTTTGAACATGTTTTTCACGTAATTCGTGATACAAACTAATTCAATTAAATCCAGACTCAATTATACCTCTTATTTATAAATACATGCTAACTGTTGGATGATTAAATTATAAGAATGCTTGCGTTTGGGTGATTACTAACGACTGATGTACTTACCTCTGTAGCGATAACGCTATCAAGTCCGCTAGCAATTGATGACAGTCTGTGCTCTTTCCTTGGACAACTGTTAGCATCTTTCATAAACCATGCTGCTTTAAGGGCCTTCTCGCACGCCTTTGTTATTGACAATGAAAAACATTGTTAGGAATAACTGATGCATATGTGATGAGAAAAAATAAACATTACAATTTGAATTGAGCTAACGAAACAATTGGAGCTACTGATACAACTGTTAGGGATTTGCCTTATGACATTGAATGGATACATAACACTACTACCTTGCGTGCAAGTAAATAAATATGCGATAAAATACCTGATGACAATTGTAACATATCCAGTTGTATGTTTTCAGATGTTGCTCTTTGCAATGGAGCAGCGTTTGGCCAGTTTTAAAGTCGAGTTTCGCCTGTTTTATCCACCGTCTGTATTCTCCAGGGCTATTGACAGCAGCTCGTAGCAACGCCCCATGAAAATAGCGACCTTGTCTGTTTGATTGGTTGTATTCGTCAATGTTCTCACGGAAACCACTGGTGTACACATGTCCAGTACTATTTGCATTTGCAAACGTATTATAATATCGCGAAACTGACATGTTCGGTGCTCCAGCAACCGTGTCAATGTTCAGTTCTTCATTTCGTTCGAGCCTTAAAATACAGTGCTGAATAAAATTAAATACTCGTGTAGCATAATCTTCATGACCAGCATTTCTATCTGGATGCCACTTCAATAGCAGCCGGTGAATTATTCTTCTCCTGTCCTGTATATCAAACAGCTGAAATGCGTCCTGTAACATTTCCATAATGCGTTCACAGTTCACATCGAATGGAATTGAACCCACTGGTTCGTTGTCATACACAACAACAGCATTACTGGTACTTGCCATATTCTGCGGAAGAAACTTGTACAGTCGAAATACTGGAACCTCGATAATGCCTCCATGTTGCAATCCAACATTAACTCTGTATCTTATACTCAATGTGGATGAACTTATTGAGTTCATTTGTTGAAGAATGTGTGCATATATGTAACGCATGTCGCTTTGTTCCAAGGCCGATTCATCGTCTTCGATGTCGATTAATAATGCAACATATCTGTACTCGTGCACACGAAAAGGTGCGATTTGCTGAACAAGAAAAGGATAAAACCTGTCCTCCACGTAGGTTCCAACTGGCGGGAAAAGCATATTTGTATTTAAAACCTCTAAAGGTGGTATTCGCTTATTATCAAGAAAACGTGCTATTTGTCCAGGATCGTCATTGAAATGTAAAATCTCTTGCAGTAGCATAACGGAGTATTTGGATAACCGTCCGCCAGTGCAGTTTTCTATAAGTAATGTCAAGCCAGCATGTAGCCTAGAAATATTGTTTGCAGGGTTTTGAATTGCCATTTTTTCATAATAAAGATGAAAGACAGGAACTCCACTTTGCGGCTCAATTTCGTTTTGTTTGACGCAATAGTCCTTTTCTAAGCTAACCCCGTTCACGGTTCGCCGATTGTAAGATAGCAATGTCCTTAACCCTATAACTTCTGTTATACGCACATTCAATAGAGTGTTTTGTAAAATTCCGTCATCTGTCGAACTGCTTTCACCAGAACACTCGTTATGACTTTCGTGATTTAATAATCTTCGTAGTCCTACACAAAATTCATTTGAATGCACAAACTGTTCATAGCACAAAGCATCTGGACTGTCCGTTAGTTCCACCATACCGTCTGTTGAAACAGTTTCTAAAACGACTTCAGTTAAAAACCGCGGCTTTAAATGTTCTGGGAAATGTCTAAACCTCTCGACTGTGGAACTTACACGTAACTGCATTTCGGAAAATCCCAAGAAAATGTTTAAATTACATATTTCTTCCAATGCCTGCCTGTAAACACTGTTATCCGATATTATTAATTCATTTGATTTTGTAAGAATTACGTTTGTGTTTGGCAAAAATAGACAAGCAATACCATTTAAAACAGTTAAACTACGGTTTTCATCGACCGTTCCCAAATTTTCAAAAAAATATTTAATTGCTTTTGTTACCATTTCCATCGCGTTATGTGGTATCATTTCGTTACCAAATCTGTATTTAATTGCAGCCAAAACATTTGCATATTGCATGCATGTTGGTGAAGGCGGGGACCCTATCAATTTGAACATTTCTGCGTAACTTAACAAATTCTCTGGAAGACTGTAGAGGTACGGTTTAATTTCTGTTCCCTCCTGGCCCCAAATAAACACACTCGAAGCTTTAATCATCGTTTCATCTGATATCAAGATGAATGGTGTGTCACGGAGACGCTCCACGTTTATCAACTGTCTTTTGTTCATGAGAAAACTGTAAATGATCTCCATGTACTTCGCTTTATTATTGAATTGCGGAACGCTTCTTTCAAAGTCGTTTTGGAATTCATGGCAAATATTCTGGCAATGAGTAATAACTGAATCAACGTGTGGCTCCAGTACAATATCCAATAAGTTAGTTTTATGTCGATCAGCATCAACGTCGACTAGTGGAAGGCTTGTCCAGCACAAACATGCATGTTGAGAAATGCAACTCCCTGAAAAGCTAATGAACAGATTTGTGGGGCTATATCCTCTAAAAATACTATTCATTTCAGTATCAATTGTGTAGGGGACAACGAAACGGGTGGTTTTTACATCCGAAAATACATGGTCTGCAAATGTATCTCCGTATTTCCCAAGAAGACACGACACAAGAACATAAGACGCACGAATCAATGGGTCGGTAATTCCCATGGCCCCATTTCGCGCTAATGCACGGGTATATTCGACCATCATAGAACCTGAAGGTCCAACGTTCAAACCAATAATTTTCATGAAGTGTTTCCAGCTATCATCCATATATTCTTCAGGTAAATACCTGTCTTCTCCAACCATTGCTTCAAACACAGGATGAGTTCGATCGAACAGCTGATTTGCACGATATCCATGGCCGTTCACTTCTATAAAAGGCAAGGTTTTAATCATTTGAATCAATTGATTTTGTTCTGTTGAAAAACCCTTTCCGAACGAAACTGTCAGCACAGTGTCTTTGATATGTCTGATATGTGTTAACCAGAAACGACTAGGCATCATGGAAATGCTTGGAAAAATATGTTGAAGGTACATTTCCAACTCGTTACGATGAGGCAGCCCGAGGTAATTGTAAAGATCGTCCAAATGTATATTTTTGTTTACGATAATTTTCCCTTGTCTGCTTGCCCATTCATTGAGTCCTCCACATGGAATGGTATTAGTTAATACTACGATGTCTGTAGAATCGTCAAGACTAACGAGAGTTTGATTTTGCAATGTAGCATACAATGGTATCTCCTTCAATAATTGTTTGGCTTCTTCTTTGAATGTATTACTAAGTACCGTTATGTTTTGACTAAAAATATGTAAAATATGATCAGCTTCATCAACTGTAAGTTTGCAATCTCTTATTCGCATCTTATGATAATGAAGACATTTCAACAATTCGTCAGGTTTTGATGGCGACGATATTAATGACCTTACTGCATCAACAACAACATATTGGTCGGAATACCGGTTATTTTTCAGAACATCTGGATCTAAAGCCGGGATATTTATTTTGTTTAATACTGTGCAAAGTACGTGCTCACTTGCTCTTGATAGAAGAGAATATGCTCGATTTATTGGAATCAACTCTCGGTTAAATCCTCCAGTTACCGGCGTCCTGGACGGTAAAAAAGACCAGTGTGATATTAAACGAATGTTCTCCTTGAATACAGCATGCAACTTTCTGGTATCGCCGAAATGTTCACTTTGGTTTGATTCCTCATATATAAACTCAAAAATCCTGCGAACGATTACAGGCTCAACCGGATTAGGATCACTGTTCTGCCAGCAAATGACATCATTTTTACAGAACACATCTGATCTGAAGGATACCGGTAATAAATCTATTAATTCATGAAGCGTGAACCGTGCCAAAACATTTGCCTCGAACAATTTCTCTCTTTTAAGCAAATAAACCAAGTCACGATGAACAAACCTATCAAATGAACCTGACAATATTTCACAGTATTCAGAACAAAATATAGGACTCGCTGTCTCAAATTTGCGAAGATTACCGTTGTTTGTTATACACAATGGTAGGCCGTCAATTTCATCGTCAAATTTTTCGTGAAGTAACAGGTATTTCAAGAAGATGTGAGCTACATCTATGTTTTCCAGAACAGTTTCATGAATATTGCAATTTAATGTTGTTAATAAAACCTTCACTAAATAAGCGAGAACTAAAGGATCAGTTTGAATAACATTGGTTTGCCTAGCACTGTTCATTGTTGCAACAACATCCAGGTCAGTACTGGACACTTGTATGGACAATTTTCCTAAAACACGCCTAATAGAGCTTTCATCATTACTGCCTTTTTTGTTCCAAAATAAATGAAGAGTGTCTACAACTCCTCCATCCATACTTTGAAGATTCGTGGCCAAATGAATCCATTCAGCGATGTAACGTCGCATCTCCACTTCTGGAACTGTTTGGACTTCATTCTCTAAAATAACCGGGAACATCTGTATTTGCTTTTCGATAACGACGCGGTAAAAATCTTCAACAAAAGACTTCCAATATCCTTTGCTGGCTATGTCATGTCTTGGAAAGTGACTGAAATAAATGCAAAGACATGTTTTTAAACTTACTTTCTCTAAAAACATGTCAATGTGTTCTTCAACCCAGTACTTCTGAAGATATTTTAAGGCGTTAATTAGAGCCTCAGTGACAATAAAAGATAAGAGAAACGTGTTCCATTTCTTTCTATATCCATCCTCCAACAGTCCCCGCCTTGCTCGGTCTACGGAAAAATGTCCGTTCACATTAAAAGGAAGGCCAGTCTTCCCGGGAAGTGGTAGAAAGCAATATACGTTTCCATTAGCTATTTGAGATTGAGTATGTCTGTATGTGCTTCCAGCCTGAGGTAAATGAAATGTTTGCAGACGCGTGGCTGATGTGGGTTGCAGAATTGGTTTAAGAAACTCTCTGACATTTTTTGAGCATAGCTGAATGGATACACCACCTATTGGAAGAAATCGTAACTCTTCTTGTCTGAAGATCTCTCGCATTTCATGTAAATCTTCATCTTCGCAACGTTTAATTCCAAACTGATTTACAATTAGCCATGTCGTTTCAACCCCTCGCGTATCGTGTATTCGCATCTTGTATGCAACATCTAAGGGATTTGAATTAAGAATATCATCATGTATTATGTTTGATTCAATTATTTGGTGAACTCCTTTAAAGAAATCACACTGTCGTGTTTCATCTTCTTCATTTGTGATTTCAGACTCAACAACGTACTCATCAATGTAGTCCCCATTTTCATACCTGCATATTTTCATTTTCCTGATATGTCGCAAAAAATGCATACAGTTTGGCATAACTGTGATAAATTCTTCCAGCATACTATCTACAGCATTTAACGTATAACAAGATTTGCTTATCTTTGATTCTTCTTGTCGTAAAGGAAGGCGAAACATTGTGCCACATGGACCAGTTATTGTCGGAAAACCAATAGCTGTGTCTGGGAAGTCGTCATTTAAATCGTCAACGTTGTACCTGATTCCTGGTTCTCCGTGTGATATATCACGGATGTGTGTCAAAAGTGGGTCGAACATGCAAACTTGACCGTTTTTGCCAAGATTTGGTCCCTTTGTAAGGAAAGATGGAATGTCAGTTACATGATAAACTGCATTAAACCCCAATCCGAACTGACCTGTTTTAGATGGGTCATCCGCTTTACTGCCAATGCCAAGATTCTTAATGCCTTTAAAATCACTTTCTGTAAAACTGCTATCATTGTAGATGCACAAAGCAGGGTGTAGTATTTGTCCATGTTCTAATGATGTCCCAACTTTCTTTTGTTCATAGTATTTTATAAAATGGATTTCGCGTGCTCCTGCATCATCAGCATTCTGTATCAGTTCGTTCATTATCTCATCAGGGGGGTAGTCCTTTAGTAAGCCGTTTAAACGGGTAGTTAGTTCTTCCCGTTGCCCAAAGGGGATTGCATGGGTGTACTGCTTTAACAGTTGGTGTCGCTTTGATCTAACGCCTATGACCTTACCAATATTGGGGCTAATATCCTCGTGCAATAAACGTAGTTTTGTTTTAGTAGTCATTACATTGTCCTCAAGTGCAAGTTGGTTTGCAGGAAAAAAGCGCCCCTCTCTGTCTGGTGCAATGATGTAATCTTCAAACTCGTGCAAATCTTCATGTGTCTTTCCCTCTCGTAACATACAATCGGCTAAGTTCTCTAAAATACCAACCATGCTTTTAATATTTAGTTGTATTTTCTTATTGTTATCTTCGGTTTTTAACTTCAAAACACTGAGGACATCTGACACACTAAAGAATTCTTGAACGCCGAGTTTTTCAAGTATTCTCCTGCGTGACACAGAAACTTTTGGTAGACCATAGAGATCAGGTGGACATGATCTTACAGTACTATATGCAACCTTGCCAATTCTCACCAAAATGTCACCAATTTCAACAATAGGTTTTGAGAGTGTCAAGCTGAAATTCGAATCAAGTAAGCTCTGTAATTCGTCTTTTGTCGTATTAATGGTAAGATAATCTAATGCCTTGTACAATTCGTCCATGATTGTCCGAGTTTCTCATGTATATCTTCCTTTACCAGATTCAAATTCATCTCCAACAATAGTCAATTGTTCCATCAATAAATCAATGGTTAAGTTTTGATTATCCTTTACACTAAGATTCTTAAGTAGTTGTGGACTAATACTCTCTGTTTCATCTACAATGTAGTGTACAGATCCTACACAATGGCGGCAGTGCATTCGAAACAAAGTTCTCGGACTACCAAGGACAAGACCCGGTGAGTTTTCATTTACGTGTTTTGAGCACTTTACATCCCCACTACAGAAAAGTTCATGTTCTAATGATTTTCCCTTCCACGTGAAAGTCCATTCACTAGGTGTGTGTAAAACGGGTAGAATGTTCACATGTTGGAGTTGATCAATTGTTTCTTGTGGGATTTTTGATTCTGCTAAATATGTCAATATAAATCTCAAGCGATGTTTTGCGCATATTACACATTTCCTTGACAAAGTTTCTAAACTTTTGACCCTGTCAAAAATGAGTTCACTAGGTAAGCTTAACGAATTCATTCCATATTCGATAAGTGTTGCATGAATCTTTGGGTCATTCAAACTTTCGCATTTAGTGATAAACCGTTCGTCGGACTCAGAAAAAAGTTTCGAAAGTTTTGAATGCGGGTGAATCAGATCAAGAACACACCGTAATCTACCATTTGGCCCAGTTGGAATACACGGGAGAGTTCGAAAACAAAGTTTCATTTCTGTACTTGCTACCATTATTGCATCTGCTAGTAAATTGTTTCGGGTTATCAGTTTATCCGCCCAATACGTGTCACTGACATTGTGAAGAAAGTGAAGCAAAGCTTCGGACATTGAAATAAACGCATTTTCGATAACGGATTTTCTGTCGTTGTTGTACCAGCGAATGTTTTTACAAACGTAATCTGGAACATCCACCACGGTCTTGTCTTTGTTACAAGGCACATGCGTTAAAAAGTGCAAAACATTTTTGAACACTTCAGTCCCAGGATCTCCCGTTAGAATCAAAATTCGATTAAATGAAAGGCAGTTCCCACGATCACTAAATATCGATATATTGTGATCAACAATAGCTCTGTAGAAGCTCTTCACAAAAGGCGTTACATCTGGTTTGCAATTATGAGGCCATACACGATATACATCTTCTTGCGTTTGACAAAACCGTTGTGTCTTTTGAATCTGTCTCACTAATGATTGAACTAATGGATCTTGCAGAAGATATGTATTCCAAGCATCTGCTGCGCTTTTTGATCCACTCTTTTTGTCGTCTTCATTGAGTAGTACAAGTCGTTGCCTGTCATCGGACACTCTAAAACAACCATTGATATGAAAAGGCAACCCAGTGCTAATTGGCAACGGCAGGAAACAAAAGATATGACCGGAGTCACAGTTTCCCACAGTCTTCTTCTCTAACACTTGTGGAGTCCAATCATGTTCTGTTTTACACAGTGTTGCAACAGCAACAAGAGGAATAGCGTCAACTGTTTTTAAATATGTTGGTCTATCTTTTAATACCCATGTGATTAGCCAAGTCGATTTTACATCAGACTTGGGCCAATTTACTTTAGGAAACAACGTCGCGTTGTCACAAAATGTCTGTCTGATAGTTATGCTATGGTGCTCTTCCATGCAACTGCCGCGTTGGTGTTTATGAACAGATACCGCCTTAGCAAGAATGCCAGTTTCAACACTAGTGCTTTTGTCATCAATTAGTTTCATAGATTCCTTCCGTACCATATACATCATTTTCATGTCATTGGCTGATGCTGCGTTAGCCGATATGTGGAAAAGTTTGATTGACGATACATTTTGACAAAATAACAACAGTTGTTCGGCTGAATGAATGAACATCTTTAATAAACAAAGGACTTCATCGTGTGAATACACTGTTTGACAGATTTCGCTCATATCTGCTTGTTGTGCAGTTCGGAGTGGAAATCGAAACAAAGTTCCTTGATAACGAGTAAACGGATCATTCAACACATTGCAACCGAACATATCTTGAAAAGGCTTGAATTGATCTGTGTGTCTTTTTACTAAAGTTCGTTTCGATAAAGGAATTCTTTTTCCTCGTGTCGTTGTTTTTGTTCGAGGATCAACCAAATATTTTTCATGTGGATCAAATATCAACATATCAGCTCCAGAAATAAAACTGGGTACGTCCGTTATATTATAAACCGCATTGAATCCTAATCCAAATTTTCCAATTGTTGAAAGGTCATCGACCTTTGCTGAATCATTAAACCGTTTGATATTCTGCAGGTCCTTTTCGGAAAACACTTTGTTGTTATAACACCACAGTGCAGGACCCTGAAAATCGGCGAGGCCTTTACTAAGAAGTCTCTCCCGGGATTCCAAATGTTTACGTTCATCATACACTAAACACATTTCTGTAGCACCCGCATCATCGGCATTTTGCAACAGTTCTTTTGGAACAGAAAGGCCGTCTGTATATCCATCACGAAGTAGTGATCGCAAACGTGTAGTAAAACTTTCACGCTGGCCCCAGTGATCAAAGTCCTGTGCATCTTCCAGGGAATGACTAGTAACAGATTTTACGCCTAGTTTTTCTACTGTACCAAACCGTATTTGTTCGTGCACATAGCAAATACTTTCACCATCGACAACATCGTTAAAACATGTCGGGTCATCATCGTACACACATTCCGACAATCTTGCAAATTTAATCGTTTGGTCAGAGTTTGAGTGAACAACCATTAAGATATTATCAGATGCCCAAGAAGGGTCAATGTCAGCCTCTGCTAATCGTTCAAGAATCGTTTGCGCACATTTCAAATCTTTCTTGGTTTCAGCTTGACTGAACTGTCTGCTCAAATATTTTGTCTTTATAAATTGCAAAACGCTTACAAGAACGTTCTCGTCCTGTTGTGAGTGACATCCTAACCACGTGAAAAACGTTTGCAATGATCCAATCTCTTGGGGAAGGAAATACATGTACGGTTTTAATTCTATGTCATCCTCCTTCCGTATAACAATAACTTTAGCAGGATCTTGAAAATTGTCAGCTGTCCAAACAAGTGCATTACAAACAATGGCTTCTTTGACGACTGGAGTTGATTGTATAGACAATGCTTCATAGATTGTTTTGATCATTGTCAACAATTCCAACTTCATGTCTGTTGATATTGAACATTGCTTAATGCTTTTCAATTGGAGAAGAATTGTGTCAGCAGAAGGAAGTATATTCCAACCATAAAACGACGACAATTTGGTAGAACGCGTTTTTATGAGCGGTATTGAGGAACTTCCTATTTGCCAAAATTTCATTTCTTTCATAACACTTGGACAACATACACGATTCTTAGTAGAAAACCATTTGAGAAGCTGCGGAAAACGATTATGCCATTCACAATCTTCTGGAGAACAGTACGTTAAACATGACAGGTCTTTGATTTCGTCTCCTAGATTGTTACCTGACCATAGTGTTTGCTGGAGTACACTTGGGTTGTATTCGATGTATTCTTGAAGAGCTTTAGCTTTGTCGTACATTTTATCGTCGATTTGGGACACGGAGTCAATTGTTTTCGCAACAGCGTAGATATTTTCAGGTAGTATTTTTCCGACTCCTTTCATTCCGAGTTTAATGAATGCAGCTCTGTGCGGTTGCAATTCGTCTTTAGCGGCCGGAAACACATGTTCTCCATAGAACAAACGGCATAAAAATTCATCAAATGGATCATATATTTCTGACGGCTTTACTCGTCGTCCGGCAGTGTCTTTAATGAATCGCATTTCGGAGACAGTGTCTATCAGCGTAGTCAACCTTTCAATATTGTTGAGAAAGAACATCATTACATTTTTATTTTCTTTTGTTGACATGTCAAATGCGGGAACTGCCAATTTCATTCTCATAAATTCATCTAACGTAAGTTTTGTGCAATCTAGCTTCTTCGCAACGGTCTCTTCATTTCCTCTAACTAGGATGCAGTTGTCAGGAAATTCAATACTTTTTGGAAATTTGTCTCGTTCAGATTCTCTAACAAAATGTGTGTGGCAATCAACGTTAACACATGTTCCTAATTCATTGATAGACCTAAACAACCGTAGTTTTTGTAATAAATAAACCAAATCGCCGTCGATTGAGCTAAACATTGCACAAAAGTCAAGGAGTTTAGATTTGTTTGACATTGAGGCATCTTTGTTAAACGCATTTATCCTTTGTTGGTCAATCGATCGTGCTTTCCTTTGCAATAACTGTTTAACATCTTCTAACGTCGGATGCACAACAAACTCTTTGATCAAATCACATGATAACCAACTTGGCAACTGAGCTATGACAGTGATTCCAAGCAAGCGTAGGCTTCGCTCAACGTCATCATCTAAGCATGTGATTTTATTCCCAGTTCTGTATTGCTTCAGAAGTAAATCCGACTTGTTCAAAGCGACAAGTTTTAATTGATGTTTTGATTCAAAGGTCCCGGATTCCATAATTGGAAAGATTGGCACATCTACAAACTTACGGATTCCACGGTTCGATATAGAACTCCAAACAAGCCAAAGCCAGTTCATTGTCAGATGTGACCTCTCAGTCATAATCAATGACGGTCCTAAATGTGACTGGAGTGTTTGGAACAGAAATGTTTTCAACAAAGCGTCATCTAAATCTCGAATGGGGTAGTGCTCTAAAGTTAAGAAAAATACAATTAATAAAATAATTGTCGTGGCAGGTTTGTAACGATTAGGAATGTATTTAGGTTAAATTACACTATACCATTTCGTATCCCTTCGTGGTCAAAAGTAGTCCCTATTTCTAAAGAGTTCATTTTCTCTTCTTGAATAAAAGCCATTAAAACATTTGAGACTCTGAGACATGTCGTATGTAAATATTTCTGATATCCTATGTGTGTCTGGAGTACTTTGATGCATTGGATTGGAGGCTAACTTAATCGATGAACTTTCGGGTGGAATGGGGCTTTCGTCGAAATAAGTTTTCGAAACACTGTTTTATAAAGTATCTGCATTCAGTGGAGATTTTATATCAAAGGAGTTGTGAAATTGTACCTTTTTTGGAATTACTGGAAGGTGAGATATTCAACTTAAAATGATATCAGGCTTGCAATAATTTGAATGGAACGAAAATTGCTTTGAAAGTTGCCAAGTGTAATCTAACCTTAACATACATGCTTAACGATAACATACTGCAGACACTAGTCATGTATCACATACACACAAGCCTCCACAACACATATTTTGGACGCATACAATTTACACTATATATTATACAGTGGACAAAAGACAAATGGGCATTATTAAGCTTACTAGTCGCAGCCAAAATTCCCTTTTTAACGATCATGTACACATGACGTCAATCAACTGTGAAATTTTGAGCAAGATCGACAAAGTACTTAAATAGGAGTTGAAAACACACAATTTGGGACTTTATATTATACACGGGAAAAACAGACGAAGATCCATAATTCATTCTGCCACAACTTGTTGCAGCTAGAATTTCGTTCAAGATCATTTACAAATAAAGGTCATTCAAATATGTAAGTTTGCTTGAGATACACAAAGTAGTTAAAGAGAAGTTGAAAACACAAAAGTTTGGGACTGCATATTCTATAGAGGAAACAGACAAAGGGTCTTAATTCTGTCTAAACAATCTTAACAATTACCTACAAATTAAGGTCATTCAGATGTAAAGGTTTGAGCGAGATTCACACAGATAAAGAGGAGTTAAAAACACCAGCTTAAGGACGTTACAAGCAGACAAAGTGACATCACTCTGACATTATTCGTCGCAGCTAAAAATCCTTTTTTTACGATCATCCATTCATTAAGGTCATTACATGCTGAAAACAAAGGACATTATTAATGTATGTGAATTGGCAGGATAAACTCGCCATTTTGTGATAACACCAGTAGGCCGAAAAATAATTAGAAACAGTAAATTGATGGCAAGAACCAACAGATCATCAACGTCTAAGAAACATTTGTTGAACTTAAAAGTTAAACTTTGTTTAGGAGATTAAATTAAATAAAATATAAATGTGCACAGCAGATCAAATGAACAGAACTCTTCAACTTATATAAGATTTGTTTTTATTAAAGCATGAACTATTAAACACTTTGCAGCCGAAATTCAAATATGGAACACATCTTTTTCAAAAGTAAACTGTATAGATTCATTATCTGGAAAGCCAGATGGACATATTCAGCATTATTAAGCTTATCAAAACGCAGCATTTTTTGGTACTCATTTTATTTAACAAAATCTCCTCATAATAAAGACTTTGGCAGATAATGACATTATGAGGCTATACTAACCAATTATGTATAGTACCTGCATTTAAGGCGGCCTTGCTTGTATTATACGGGGAACGCAGATAATAACCTTGTCGATCTAACATTTATGACATTTACATATTCAGATAATCGAAACTATGATCTACACCTACTGTCCACTAAAAGTTACTTTTGCGTAAACCAGTAAAAAAGGAAATACTTACTCTTTTCACATATGAAGCGTACGACTTCCTTTGTACATTGATCCAGTCTTTCATACGGTGCGATGAATTGTCTTTCACTGCCAGGAAACATGTTTACTTCAATCTCAGAGCAAATAAATTTTGAACTTCCGTTATGATTAAAAGTGTCCCATTCTCCAGAGGCCAACAATAAAAGATCAAGACCTTCCAATGCTGTAATGGTTCCATCACTTGTAAGATATGTTATTAGTGCTTTCTTCTCTTCATCTGTCATGTATTTGTACTTCGGATTGTTCCTCAAGATACTTGCCAATTTGGGTGGCGATATGTCATTGATTTGGTGTCCAAACAACGAGTTCAATGTAAGAAAAACATGTTCTGGTACCATAACTGGGCACTGTCCGCATGAAACGATTGCCTTTCGCACCGCTGCCTTGACAAACTCTAATGTGTGAGGAAGGTTTGAAAACGTGGTAAAAACCGCATCCGATACACGTTTCCAAGAATTAAAGTGTTCACAAAACACAATGTTTTTGTTCTCACACAACTGTAATGCGCTCATAAAGAAAAGTTTCCATTTATCAAGAACTGTTTCCAAATTGGGAATCAACAAATACACTCCATCGACCAATGGCGACTTGTTTCCATTCGTCACCGCAATGCTTATAGATGTATCGATGGCCTTCTCGAAGGCTAAAGGTAGTGCCTCGGTCAAAAGTTTTTCATTCCAAAGAATCTCATCACTCACATATGTGTGCTCCTGATCGTCAGTTGCCCACTTCAAATGGTGTCTGTTTTGGCTCAGAGCGAAGAAACCATTGACATGAAAGGGTAAGCCTGTTAGTTTTGTTCCTTCTTTCGGAAGGGGTAAAAAGCAAAATATGTGTCCTTCAACCATAGATAATGGCTCTATCTTCAGGGCGACACCTACACATGGACTTAAACCTAACTTCGGGCTCTGAATTAGCCTCCTGAAATCATTTGACGCATTATGAAGTATGAAATAGTTGACAACAAGCCACTGCGTTAACTGCGTAGTTCTAGGAGGTGTTTCTTCTTTTATCGTCATTTTGAAAACACATGCCACATCTTGCTTAGAAGATGCACTCTTTATACAAGAGAAAAATGACTGTCTTTTTGTCTGTATTTCTTTCTCATCTTGAATTTGTACTCGTAAAACGTATTCTTCCTGTCCTGACTGTGACATTTTTAACAGGTGTAAACGCACGAGTGATTTCAGGAAGATAAGAATGCTTGATGATTCAGAACTAAGACTACCAAACAACCTGTCGACTTTAGCGACATCATACACATCCTCTGAGATTGGGGAAGCCTTTTCCCTCAGAGGAAACCAGAACATAGTTCCGCGAAAATATCCCTTTCCTACAACGGATTTATCAAATCCGTATTTTCCTCCAACGGCACGCAAAACGTCGCTCGTGTCCATGCCTTCAATTTCATGTATTTCATCAATTTTCAATTTTGCATTAACCTCGTGGGCAGGTCTTTGGGGATCGATAAGAAGCATTGTGTCGCCACTTATAATACACGGGTAGTCTGTAACGTAAATTAAGTATAACACCATCTTTGTTAGAAAGACGCATACATTTAAAAATAAAAGAACCCAATGTGTGTGTTTAGAGAATGTACAGAGTCACACAAAAAAGCGAGATGGGTGATGATTGTTGCATGATTTAATGATGACATTTTCTAATGCAGTGATTGTGTTTACTTGTCCAAGTCATTTAACAGCCAATGAAACTAAATATTCTTTAACATATACATATATATGTTATGTGTCACATCAGTACTGTCATATGATTTATATCATATATTTATGTAATTCAGATTTCATTGCGATAATTAATACTATTTATTTAAAAGACAGTTGAGTTCAAAAAGAAATATAAAATGTTTTTTTGGCATTATTTACTCGTTTTGAAATAAATCAGCAATATAATGTTTTATGTTAACTAAATAAAACTTTTCCGATCACTGGTTTTAGCTACATGTATCCAGCGTACCAGTCATATGAAAAACAGATTTGAATCCTAATCCAAATCGTCCAACTTTGAGGCTGTCTTCCTCCTTGACGCTGCTGTAAATCATCCGAATTCCTCGCCAGTCTTCTTCTGTGAACTCGGCGTCATTGTAAATACACAGGGCAGGTGCCTGCAATGACAAAAAATGCATAAACAGATAAATAATGTGTTCCTTATTAAACGCCTTATACGCAGTACACGTAGGCACATTACTTTAAAACAAACATCAATCCCCGACGTACATATATAATGTGTATATACGGTGAAGTTTCTATATCATTCGATTTCTTGTATCTATAGGAAAGAAGAAAACTATGATCATTTTATACCAATACTTTTTAATTCAGTTAAATATCGAGGGTTACCTATCGTAGAAACGATTTTTCCGGTTTTTGTTTTTGCCCTTTTTAAAAATCATGCCACGGTGTGAAGTTACTCACACATTTCCAGGACCAGAGCAGTCCCGCATGAACGTTATACCGATACACATGTGCACATATTATTTCAGTAAATTTCATTCAGAGTGATCACTATAATTGCATGACTAGTACGAACACAAGTTATGTAAACGGGCTGCAATGAAAACGTAACGAACATTAGTGTCATTCAAACGCTCTGCCAACGGAGCAAGCTGAGTCCGGCGATACATAAGAACTTCCCGGAAGAGTTTTACATAGCAAATTAATCGAAAATAAGTAAAAGCCGTGTTATTGTACTGTAATACCTTAAGCAAAGTTGTTAACTTCACTGTGATGTATTATTAATGTGACGACTTTATCTTACAATAAAACGGCATGCGATTGACCAATACAAAGATTTCGCAATGTTATCTTAGACTAAATGATTAAAAATGGTAGTATTGTAAAAAAAAAACAAGGTTAAAACTGGCTAACGATCATTGAACAGAGAGGCTAAATTCAATTAATTTGCATGTGAATTAGCAACACAATTATCTTACATGATTGTCCGCCTATATCTTCGAACCCTTTTAAACCGTAGCAATATATTAGCAATTTTTTGTATTAATATTTTGTTTTCTTTTTTTCTCCAAAATTAAATGCTAGCTAAAACAAGCCTGCACCCTTGTTGAAGCAAATAACATGCGTTATGTTTCAGTTAAGGCTTTCAATTAAAGAAACTGAACAAACTATGAATGTCACTGCCGTGCAAGAAATACCGCCGCATGACGCTTTGTCGGAGGGCATTGCTCGTTGCACTTGAAGGACAAGAATTAACAAAACGGCACTGATTTTGAAACTATGAAAGCGACAGTAATAACTTTCAGGTTTATCTACATATGAAATTTCTAATTGATACATGTAATAGTTTTATATAGATATTCATAGACACAATTTTAATGTAAGAATATACAAAGGCCAATAACCTTTAACATATATAAGGAAGAGGTATGCATATTATTCAATGCAGTGTCCCCTTTTGGTGTCTATCATCCCGTGAAGTTTGAGAATTTCGAAGTTTCTGAGGTTCTTTCGTGCGTGCATTATGTGAAGTCCCGGACTCTATCACAGCACCAATACCTATTTGCATACTATGCGGACGAAATCTGGGATTTTTTTTTTAATTACAGCTGAATTTTCCAGCCATTTCGTTTTTACTTAAAGAGTTTAAATTTTAGTGTGGTCTTTTACTGTGGAGAGAAGCCGAACTACCCAGAGGAACCACCAACTGTCCGGTATGTCCACCACCACCGACATCCACATGCGACCCACCTAGATGAAAAGCGTAAACGGACAGCCTCTTCCCAAAATGTTTAAAGTTGAAACCTTGAGTTATGCACCGGACAAACAAATCTAACTGCCGGACGGTCAGACAATCCGAATCTAGTATGTACCTTATCCAAGTACTCTAAACGCCTTACCACTTTGCTGTGCGGTGGATTATAAAGGATATTTACAACTAGTTCAGATAATACGAATATTTTCTTAAATCGGCCGTGTATTCCTAATAAAACACAAGAAACAGAACATATCAAATGGTTCCAAACCTGAAAGAATTTCGTAAACTCTGGAGATTGTTCCGTCAAATCTCTATTGATCCGTCGGCATTCCAGCATTATCTTCAACTCGGACGCACCCGCGTCATCGGCATTTTGAATCAATTCCTTAAAATCAGAAAAGCGACATTTTGAATCAATTCCTTAAAATCAGAAAAGCGAAATTTTAAATATTCCTCAAAATCAGAAAAGCGACACTAAGAATCAATTCCTTAAAATCAGAATAGCAACATTTTGAATGAATTCTTATATATCAGAAAAGCAACATTTTGAATAAATTTCTCTAAATTAGTAAAGCCCCACAACCAATCAATTCAATTAAGTGCCTACCGTTTTTCGTTACAGATGAACAGATATCATTATATAATGTTTTGACCATCTTTATAAAGTTGCCCTCAACACCGAATTTAGTTAAGACGCTAAACATCATGTTCCATTCTATTGTATCAAATGCCTTCTTAAAATCAACAAATAAAAGGGCGCCATCTATGTTTAGAAGCTCTGAATAGTCGACTATATCCTGTTTTTTTTTCGAAAATTTCAACCAATAAATCTGTTTTGAATAAATCCCTGCTTATCAAGACTGATGTTTTGGTAAAACAATCTGTAATCGCTGAGCTAAAACTCTAAAAAAAAATGTAATCTGTGTTTCAAACCCATTTCAATTTCATCGTTCGACTATAAGGTTAATAACAAATAACGTGAAAATAACGAATAGTATTTAATTTAGTGCAATCTGAACACGAATTAATAAACATAATGCTAGTGTGGGCCCTTACTTTGAGAATCTGTCCACCGTCTGGGTATTCCGAGAGAATGCCTCTAAGCTGTTTGATAAGGGGCGGCTGCTCCATACAGGAGAAGTCTGGCCTTCGCTTTCTTGGCCCTCCGCTCGAAGAAGCTTTAAAACAATGAGATAATATAAAGGCTAGGCAAACGTATTCATGATTTTTGACATCTTTTTTTTTAATGTAAATGCATAATTTGGAATTTGAACGTTAAATAAACTATCTTCAAAACGTTTTATAAACACAATGTTCCATTTTAATAGAACCAACAATACTTTGTAATATTACACAAAAGCTGAAAAGTCCAAATAAGTAAAAGACTTCAAGAATTGACGGGAAATATGCAATTACGACAGACACGCGTGTTTTCAGAGTATCGTTTAGATGACCCTGAATAATAACAACCTCAAAATATGTTATGTTGTATTTACACTCATTAAATAACGAAACATGCTTATGTTTGTAACATTTCGGACAGGTAGGTAATTGCATTAATATACTTATACTAGATTTACTACATTATACCTACCCATGTTTACGATTCTAGTGTGTGTGGTATGGTAATAAGCTCACGAAGTTCATTCTGGAAAATAAAAGCAACATGGCTACATAAAACATGACAAAGACACACGGAAAACCAAGTTGGTGATGGGTAAGCTTGTGTAAACTAGTTTAAACAAATACAATAACAGTGCATTTTCGTTTGTGCTGAGCAATTTAATACATTACTTAAAACTAGATATCAGTCGGCAAAACGCCGACCATGTTCTTACGAATGCTGATGCAGAATATAAATGTTCAGTGTATAGAAAGAATTTATTATTTCGTGTCATGTCTATCTTACTCTTCGTTAGACAATACTTTTTGTAAGACATGCTCTTTCGCGTAGCTGCATATTTGACTGCTTTAAAATTGCGATGACAGCGAAATTTCATATTTGGGGATAACAACAAAGATGCTAACGCAATTCTTTAGATCTTAGATTTATACAAAACAACACAGTAGCAATATTTGTTTCATGACCATTTTCCATGACCGAGAGGTCATCAAATCATCATTATACATAAAATAAGTTCGAGTTTTGTACGCACCAATTAAGGTTTTTCCATACAATTTCAAGCAGATCTAACTAAGGTTAATTAAAATAGAAGAAAAACTGTTAAATTCAACATCAGGCTTGTTCCGCCAGAGATCATGTTTTCGTCTGTATTCTATATGCTTAAAAAAGAATGTTAGTATCTCTAAAAACCATTCCGATGTGTTTTTACATACTTGATTTGAATGTTCCATCAAGGACGTAGACATATAATTTAAAGTATCATTAAATATTTCGATACCTAATATATTTTACCTTTTCAAAGATAAAACTTCGATTACCTTAAACTGCTAATCAATAAGTGTTACGTTTTGAAATACTTCATTGCATAATGGAACACTTGAATCAAACCATTTGTTAAAACAGTATCGAATGACGCAGCAATGGCTGGCGGACAATTGATTGGGGATTCTTATCGACCGTCCTTTGTAGTTGATTTTGCTATTCAACCCATTGAGGGTAAACTTATATATCTATTGGAAAAACAATCGATCACATTTTGCATGCTGTTAAATATCAATTATTTATAATAATATCCTACGATTTCTTCATATCACAGTTCTACTTTCTACCATCAATCGCTAGCTCGCACAGGAACATTATAATTTACAAAGCATTGCATAGACAATGACATGGAATTTATTCATTTAGAATACATAAATTTATTAAAATGATGTATCGCTTATATTGAATTTTGGACCACCTTGGGTTTAGTAAATAGCGATCTTCGGAAACAGTGTCTATAGCCATGTATCCACCTAGCCCATAAATACTGACCAGAACCAAGCGACTATTGCATAATTACACTTACAGAAGAGAGAACGAATTAAAATCAAAGCGCTGAAGGCAGTGAATTTGTTCGCTATTGCATTATCTTAGAAGCAACTCAGTTTTCAAACCTATGTTATAGCTTTTTATATCGCAAGTTTAAAATGAATATAACCCATTCAAATTTTAAAGAGTGTGTCTTAAAGCACAGGTCGAAATGTGAGTGACTGTTTATCCTCATACTTATGTTATAGAGATAACTTAGACAAAATAACAATATGTCTTTATTTTCACAATTGGTCGCTGCACTGGCAACCATCTAAAGAATTGCGGTTGCCTTGCTAAGGAATAACAAGCATCTAGTCATGTAAATGTTGTGATATGTGTATCTAATACTTTATCTACTTTCTTTAAATTGTTGAGAAACAGTTTTGCCCACATGACAGACTTTTAATGCAGCATTAAGCCCCGTTTTCCTTGAACGCAGCCAATATGTACAGATTTCAATGATAAACTTACCAATGTCGTCGCAAAAGCTGATTTAAACACTAGACTGGCCAATATGTCCCACAAGCTATTAAACCTATTGTTGACATAATTACAGGCTGTCGTCTGCTGCTGTGTATCAGTTAAGTATAAACAGAAACGCTTTAATGCAGGACTGTACGATTTTGAGATGTGTTAAATTGTAATATATTGATAATAATATGTTACAATAACACAAAATAGGCAAGATTTTTTTACATTGAAGACGAATTTCATAAAATGCAGCAAAAACAAATTAGCGCCCCGAGCCGACTGTGACGAAGATATTTCGTACATTTTATCCTACAATAACCGAAGCATTCGTCTTTTTATTAGCATCGGAGAGTTACGGATAATTCCGGTATTAATCGTGATTTCCCGAACTACACAAAGAACTTTCTAAACATGAGCCTATATACACTCTTTGTTGGTTTTGTGTCGTATTTTTTAGCGTTATCCGTCTTATCTGGTTTTTTCGTCTGCTAGATTTACGGTTGATTAAATCCATGGGCTGCGCCATTTTGAAACAAATCAACTATTCTGCGCACTCGTCAACAGTCGGCTTGATCCGTAAAACTAAATTTAGATTCACATCGTACATGCATGATATACATGCTGGCTTATTTGGCTTCCAGCCATTTAAGCTTTCAGATTTAAATATCTGGCTTATTTCGCATTTTTCGACACATGTTCTTCTTAACTTTTATTTTAATTTATATTGAAATATATGTATACTAATTTTTAACACATTTAAAAAAAAAACCATAAATATTTGACAAAATCGTACAGTCCCGCTTTAAGCATTTGTCGTCTGCTAAATTTGACTGGAGTTATCCACACAGGCAGTCATGGGTTACAGGCCCTATCGTAGCTAAGGCATACTGATTTCCAAAATTGCGTCTGCATTATTTGTTAGCTTCGCTCACAAATAAAAACGGCCCAATGCTGTTTTCGTATGATCGATCTTTATCTTATAATATGTTTAATTATATCATATAATGAACTTCAAAGTGTTATGCAGGTAATTATCGAATTAACGATCACCGTCTATGTCATTGAACAATTAATTAACGCTCGATTGGTCATTGTCGGCTCGGATACTACTTACATGTACCCCGGGTACTCTTAAGTATACTTAAATGTACCCCGGGTACGCTTAATATACTAAAACGTACACAGCAAAATAAGACTGTACACGAATTTTATTCCCGCCAAAAATCCGATGTCGTAAAAAGCGCCACGGAATATTAAACCAAATTCTTTTTTAACAAAACCTACCTCAACATGCTTTTTGGAGTATGTTTTTCGATAATATAGAGGCCATTTTATAAAATATGGACATAAATATGAACATAATTAATTTGAAAAAAAAAAAACCGACAACGACCAATTCAGCGCTAGAATTCCCGTGTAGGTTTTAGTATATTTTCCGTACCCGAGGTACATTTAAGTATACATAAGAGTACCCGGGGTACATTTAAGTAACTGTTTTAAAATGACAATGTTAATTTGAATTAAGATCTTTGATGTTCAGATGTTTGATATTTCATTTTCTATGAAGTTGGCATTATATTTGATAATTATAGTTATTTGTGTTGTTTGTCATGTGCAAATATCATTTATAAATGAAGTTTATTATGACCTTTGAAGTTTCTTCTTGTACTTTATATAAATGTGAAATTTATACAAGTAATAAAAGTCTCAATTACATTTTTGTTTAGTTTATTAAATGAATGTTATTTTAAAAAAATAAGATGGATAAACCGCTGTTTACGGTACCTCGCAAAGGATGGCGATAACTTTTTGGGAGCCAGTGTGACCCCTGATATTTATATTAAGTTCCGATTTATTTAAATTGCCTATTTTCAGCAATTCACATTAACATTTAAATAAATATTTACTGGAAATTTAGACACGCATTAAAACAATACATATTTCATCTATTCACTCACATGTGTATCTATTAGTGTCGTTATATATATGCAAAATCGTTTAGATAAAAAATATAATGTATACTTTTTCGATACACGCCTCCAGTTGATTTGTACACACGTTTTGAGCATCGGCTGCTTACACGAGAATTTTACTACAACTCTTCTAGTACCGGAATCGATAGTGCGCATGCCTTTTTTAGTTACAGCGGTCCTTCATGTATATTTAATTCATAACGGTTTTACTAGTTTTACCCCTTTAAATATGTGTGTATACAAGTATCGAAGATTAATTTCCGCATGCATTAACGGATATGCTTTACTTTAACACCGCCTTTTTGTATCAAAGCTCTTGTCCGTTGCCGTTTACTTCCGTAATGACGCATGGCAGTTTATATACCATTGATAGTATGTGCTTAATCAATTATGCAGATCGATAAGTTAAGCTCGTAATTATTTATAGTTAACAGACATAACCAGATACACTGGGAAACGCTAACATAAACATACAGTTCACATAATTTGCAGACGTACACTTTTTTTAACAGCATTCCATTAATGTATATTTTCCGCATTTACATAATAAACAAAATGCAATGAGATTAGTGTAAGAGTGAATATGGCAAACTGTTCAGAACGATATAAAAGTGAATTAACATAAATTATAACTATAAATAACGAATTCAAATAAAGGCATATACCTTATTTACACTTTTCACAAACAATTTATTTACCAAACACATAGCCCCGCTATAATGTGTGTCTAAGTCATAAAACAATATCAACTATAATTTATGGAATACTACGGCATACACAACTATGTCCATAGTTTTAATCTAAACAACTTAAACACATCTACATGCATAAAGACGGTACCTTCGATCCAACGTTTCCTCACATTTTAAAACATCGACTGTCTACCAGGCAATGTGTTTCAGCAGAATGAACATATCGCAACGGCGTGATCACAATGACCTTCATTTTTCAAAAATCGACATATCGTGCCAACGATTTTTGAAAAATCAGCTCACTGCAATGCTCATGCGCATTGTATTCAATGGGACCAAAGTATTTAACATCAATGAATTTTTAAAGGGACAATAGCAACTATAGGTTTAACATTGGTTATTTTTCGTTAATGGAGAAACGGGTTAACATCATATTGGAGTATATTTTTAATACGGAAACAAAACATCCGTGTACAGAAATATATGCGAAATATATGAGTACATTGTACATATAATAAGTGCGTTATTGAGCAACAACTGTTCAAGTATTTGCATTCAAACAAAAGAACACCATTTATACAAACAAAAGCATGTGTTACCACTATATTGAGTTAAAAGCTTTATGACAATACCTTTAAAATGCTTGGAACAAGTACTTTGCAATATTGCATTTTTATAATGTGAGCTCAATACTTCATTTAATTAATTAAGTGCATTGGTAGAAGAAATATTTTCACTTTTCATGCAGAGTGTAAGGAGCGTACATGCGTTTCTAATCTTACGGAAGTGTACACTTTAAGATAAAATGTGATTGCAAATTTTGCTTTAAACCAAACGCACGTTATAAATTTTGATTACTTATGCAATCTAATACAGCGTGAATCTGGTGTAAATGGAGCAATAACTTATATGAGGTGTGATACAAAAAATATGAATTAAATATCTAGCACAGCCCGTTTATTCCTTAGTGTCGATTATTTTTATATAATGTGCATGATTTAAGCATAACATATATCAGAACAAGTGTAAGACTTCAGTGTGTTCTCATTAAACCCGAGCTTGCAATAGTCTACCGACATTCAAGTGGGCTGGGTTTATCATTGGGGTGGTTTATTGCTCGCTTCGAATTTAATACTACTACTGGCAAAGCTGCCCAGCAAACATGCTCATATCGACCCATACAAAGGGGTATAACTTTAACACTATTTCATGGTCGTACAATAAAACTATATGTGTGGGACCATTTACCGTGACCGACATGTCATCTGTTTATCAGTATACACAAAATGAGAACGAATCATGTACGCATATACGCATGTAATGGTCTTTAACTTTTACAAATCAAGCATATACTATTTAAAATAGAAGTTAATAATAAATCAAACAAGAAGAACAAATGTTGACTTCAGTTGTCAGAATTCTATTTATTTCTACAACAATACAATATGTTCGCTGCGCGGTATCCATTAATATTATATTATTATTTTCATATTAAACATTTTATGCTGAATATTTTGCACCGTACAGCATATAAACTAATTTGTATACAGAGCATTTACCATAATTATCATATTGCAAGTAAACCAGTAAGCTGACAAACAATAAAAGAATGTATCATGGTATAATGATTTGTTCGAAAATGCCATTAAATGTGGCCATCGTCGGTCAGGTCTTAATTTGAGGCAAAAACAAACATTGCTTGAATGTGTATATTGGCTACTGATACGCAACAATCTTGCCTCTCGTTTTTTTGGAGAAGGGGGGACCTAAAGTTTGCAAAACCAACAACTGTTTAATTATAATAATGTATATTACCTTTTCCAATATTAAGTTTTGACGACCTTCAACTGCAAACCAATTTTGTAAATATCTAGAACACTGAATGACATATGCGAAACTTAAATTAAATCTATTGATAACACATTATTGCATGTCACAGCAGGGGAGTAGATAAGGTTGTTCCTGTCTGAATATAAACAAAGAAACGAATATAGCGCAACACCGGACAATCAATTCTTTATCGTCGTTGTCAACTATTCCATTATACAAAACGAGGACCGTGATCGAGTCTATTGAATCTGATTCATAAAGCATACATAACAGTTCCACACTCGTTCATAGATCACCGGCTACCGAGATAAACTGTGTTATCTAAATCATAAAAATAGCAATTATATATATTATGGTATACTACGGCTTATACATATATGTGCAAGGATTTAATTTCAACATAAATTATTATTATCAACATAAAGACAATACCTTTCATAAAACGTTCCCTTACATTTCAGAACATCGTCTGCAAGCTAGCAATGTGCTTCAGCAGAATAAACAAATTGCACGGCGTAATCACTGTGACCTTCATTTGTCAAAATCTAATTATAGCTACAACGTTTTTTTGAAAACGCAGCCTATTGAAATTTCCATTCATTTGTTGTACGTCAATACATTGTTAAATGAACAAATGCAACGATTAAAATGTTCAATGTGTATATTGCATTTAAGAGAGTCTAATGTGATTTATTTAGAACAAAATCGTACACTCCATATTTTATAATAACTTACTGCTTGTCGGCAATACGTCAAGTAATTTTTTTAAAAAAGAGCCATTCAGACAGTAATTATTCAAAGTGTGACATTGACCTTTGATCTCGGGATAAGGCATGGCGCGCAACTTGTCCTCTTACTGGGTGAACATGCAGTCTACGTATTATTTCAATACCACCGGTTGAAAGATAACGATAAAGGCTGATTATTATGCCTATATTTTGAGCATCGACATTTGAGAATAATCTTAAATGATATAATTGGTGAACACAGGCAATTAATTCAACACGTCTTTACAGAATAATGAAAGACATCGGCAAGTGTATTAAAAAAGTGTCAGAAATTGCAATAGCCGGTATGATAACCATATTTGTTTATATCTCTTTCTAGTATGTGACCTTAAAGGGACTGTAAATCACGAATGACGAAAAAAGAAAAGTTCTAAAATACCGTATTTTTTTACAATTAGTTTTAGTTTATATTGATTAAAATATCACGACTGGTATATAACATTACTTGAAAAGTTTTTTTTTTCATTTTTACTTTATTTTTTTATTTATTTATTTTTACTGGGTATGTCTACCAGGTAACTACCAGTTAACTATAAATAACGCAAGTAGATTGATCATCATCGTCACGTGGTAAACACATGAATGCAAATTGTGCATGCGTAGTGAATTGTATATATTTTATATATAAAATGATCAATCTACTTGCGTTATTTATAGTGTGCATATCGTTATGTCACCTACTTTCGCGATGTACTTTCGATTTCACATCGCGAAATTTTATTACCGAATATACTAAAAATATGAACTTTTTCAATACGGTATTTTAGAACTTTTCTCTTTTCGCCATTCGTGGTGTACAGTCCCTTTAAGCATTTAGCTGCGGAAACAGGTCTTGCGCTTCGCCACATGGTGAATTTAACAACTTTAGTAAAGTAAGAGTTCTTAACCAATATAGAAACGAAAATAAACCAAATGTCATTAGTATGAAACTGTGTATTCCGATGTTTCAATGCGTGCTATTCAATTACTTAGGCAATATGCCAAAAGAACCACACATCGGCAAATGTAATCGATCTATTAAATGTATTGATTGTCGATTTTAATAAAGAGCTTGCTATTGACATTCTGGTACTTTTTATCGCGAGTTTATGAAGGTAGCAGAACAGAACAGAACAGAACAGAACAGAACAGAACAAATCTTTATTTGCACCCAAGTATACAAGGTATACAATAAGGGCATCATAACAAAACGAGTTTATGAAGGTAGCGGCAGGAAACGTTATTTGAATCGACCATTATTCAATGACTGTGCGTGAACACATTCTCAATTGAAATTGTACAATATTGCTTCATATTAATTTGCAAACACAATAGGATTGATGTAAATGAACACTTGTATAACTGTTGCAATTAAAAAATCATGACATGATAGATCTATGATTGAAAAAAAGCCATGTTCATAAAATCATAAAATAAATAAATATATAAATATATAAATATACAAATATGTAAATATATAAATTTATAAATATATAAATATATAAATATATACATATATATAAAGAAATCTTTATATAATGACAACAAAGACGACAAAGCAAAGTTCAGCCGACCTACCTATCCTATTCTTTTAGTGATTTAGTTGAAACACATTACTTTTTTAGGTCCGATATTATACGACTTGCGTGTTGTTGTTAACTAACTTAATGACACAAGGTAGTTTTTACACCTTTGAAATAAGTAATTTATATGTATTTGCTTTTGCAGATCTATAAGTTATAAATAAAAAGTTAAAAAATTGTTCAAGATAATAATAACTTGTTTTAAATAGACACAATCAGACACACTTGGCAACTCTAACATACAACATATATTTCGCAATATTTTTATGCGTACGCTTTACTAACAGCATTCCACACATGTATATTAACCGCATTTACATAATAAACAGTATGCAGCTTACTAGTGAGTGTAAGAATAAACATGGCACACTCTTCAATATGACACACATGGAAAATAAAAATTACTTTAAGCAAAATAAAAAAGTACCTTTTAAACAACTTTCGCGCACTTTTTTAAAAATATCAACTGCAACAGCAGAATAAACATTTCGCTATAGCATGATCATTGTGACCTTCATTTTTCAAAAACCCACCTATAGTGCGAACGAGTTTTGAAAACTCAGATAACTACAACAGCAAGCTCATTGTATGTAATTGACCAAAGTATTAAATGTCAATAAATTATAATCGGGAACAAAGGCACCGATTTAAATACAATTTTAAAATTTTATTATTTTTTGCGTTAAAGTAAGAAACCGCTTAACATCATAATATATTTGTTAAACGAAAAAAATCACCCGCGTACAGAAATATATGCGAAATATATGCGAACATACAACACGTGCGTCATTTATGAATAACTTTACGACCTTTGCCTTAAAATAGAACCTGAGGAACACTTAACATGTGTAAATAATGTGGGATAGATACCTATATATCACACTTCATGGCAATAATCAGTATTACTTTGTTTTACCCATGTTTGATTATGTAAGACTTCGGCAAATGTATCTTACAAACGTAAAACTGTGCAACACAATACAAGTTGGCAATTAACAAAATCTAAGTAGTAAATTATATACATAAAGGAATAATCATTTTGAACTATCCTGATAAATCAATTGTTGTGTATCATGTATCTTTTTAATTTGATATTACACCCTTGTTTAATGTTTAGTAATGTGATGCCAATATGCCGCTTTAAGACAATCGAAAATATGTGTGCATAGATCTATACCTCGTATCGAATATTTATGTCCGTATGCGCAAACGGATATGCTTTACTTCAATACAGCCTTTGTCTATTGTATGTCCTATATTATATTTCAAGCTTGCTGTCGCTATCTTCCTTATTGATAAATAGCAGTGTATACACCTTTGAAAGTATTTGCTTAATCAAATATGTAAAACTACTTGTTATAAGTAAAACAATCCAGATCACTGTATTTTACAGGCATAATCTGACAAACTAAAAACTACCCCTAATATGAAAAATACAGTTTGCAAAATATGTATTCGTGCGATTTACTAACAGCATTCAACACATGTATATTTACCGCATTTACATAATAAACAGTATGCAACTCTTAAAGTGAGTGAAAGAGTAAACACGTTTTAAATAACGAGGTCAAATGAAGGCACATATTAACGAGTCTCAGCCAATGTATTTCCCAAACACATAGCCTCTTAATAATATGTCCCTTCGTCGAAGAACAATTACGTCATATACAAATATGTGCATGGATTTAATCTCAACAACAAATTACCCACATCTACATAAAAACTGTACCTTTTATACAAGATTCACTCACATTGTACAACATCGTCTGCAACCAAGGGCTGTGTTTCAGAAGAATGAACACATCGCAATAGCGTTATCAGAGTGACCTTCATTTTTCAAAAATTCAAATATAGCTACAACGATTTTTGAAAACTCAACTCGATGCAATGCGCGTGCGTATTGTGTAGGTCAATATATTGTTAAATGAGCGAATGCACAGATTAAAAACCGATTTTCAATACGTATATTTCATTGAGATATGAGTTATCTTCTGTTATTGCAATATCCGTTTCAATATATATATTTGTTGGCGATTGCATTGGCAGGAATGGATATTCGTTAGCAAGTACAATGCTTTTGAAAATATGTTTTCAACCTCTTCTACCCATGAATAGAAGTTGTCGATAATAAATGAAAGCCATTGAGTCGGTAAATTTCAGACACATGAATCGATCAATGAAAGATCGTATCAGGAGGTTAACTATACAAATACGTAAGAGTCTAGACGAAAGTCTAGCGAATGTTACATTAATTTAATGCCCACGTGGAGATCTTTATCAGGTTTTGTAATCACCTAAATGATGCATAACGTCGAATATTGGTATCGTTTACAGTTCTTCTAATGAAACAAATATATTCGAAAGAGTTAACAAATCGACGGTTCAATTAAATTTATTTAAAAGTAAAATATGAGCATGCAAGCATGGGTAGCCAAACTACAGTACTATAGCTCTGTTATATATATCGATGTGTTACGTAATATACACTATTTATAATATATAAAATATTATTTTGAAGGCGATGTCCGTGTGGGAAGTGGGACGAAATCGCATATTTAACAACTTTATAACATCAGGAAAAACTCCTAAAAGTTTGAATATTGTAAATTGAACACAGTTCTAGAAAACGCCTGCGGACAGACAGACAGACGGACGGACAGACAGACAGACAGACAAAAAGACAGACGAAAAGACATACAGACAGAAAGACAGACAGGCATACAGACCGACAAGCCGACAGACAGACAGATAGACAGACAGAAAGACAGTCTGACGTCTACAGTGATTCCAATATACCCCCTTTTCTTCATATTGGGGAGAATAACTCAAACTTAATATTGTAACGGAGAGTAAAATAAGGGCGTGTGAAACGTTTTAAGTTATGATTACATGCGCGAGCCGTAAACTAAGCTTTATGTCTTATGTTTTGAGATTAATCAACATAAATGACTGCTCCTACTGTAAGCAATCTTGCGAAAAGTTCTCCCACATGCGACCGACAGTGTTTTGACACTGACCAGACAGCATCCCACTTACATGTATGAGTTGTATTGCACCACTTAAAGCAACCGTGCTCGGCAATTTGTGACCGAGGCTACGACATTGGTATAAATGAGAAAACTTTTGGAGTTTGCGTCTGTTTTCACATTTGAACAGTATCACTATTATGTCTATTCGGAAGAGTTTGTTGTAATTATTTGACTAGACGAACGATGTACTTACTAGTATGTTTTAACCGTATAAACACAGAACGCGTTTAAGTGAACAAATCCCTTCTTTATCTATGTAGTATGTATTACTTGCTTTATTAAATGGGTGTATACATAAGCGACCAGAGTCCAGATTGAAGCCATTAACTTATCAAAATGATTATATCCTCACGTGTTGCCCAGTGAGGCACGTATCTATCATTGAGTAGATTATTCGATACCAGGTTTGGGAATTAAAGCCCCATTACTACTCAAAATCAACGAAAATTGCGTGCACAATTTCGTAGTGTTCCTTATAGCAATTGCCGAAATTAGATTGTAGTGTATTCGATACTCGCTTTGTGTGTATTTTACTAACGCATCACAATCTGTATAGCGATTATATTGAGGTTAAGTAAAGCACATTTTTAAACTTGTAACATGGTCAATTTACAAGATTCCTTTGGTAAACCGAACTCTTTGGAGCTGCACATTAAGACTCTACAACTAAAATTGCATGACAATGCTAAGGTTATTTGCAATTATAATTAGTAAAATGATAAGACATATCAGCATTACCTTGCAAATAAGATTACGTTTGCAGAGCCCAACTCATGTTATTAATATCAACGTGACACAACATTGTTTTAGGCAAACGTTCAAAAACGAAAGTAAAAGTGAAAACGAAAGTAAAAGAGCTTTTTAGAAAATAGCCTGATTACCGTCCTTGTCCAAATTGTTATTGTTCACAAATTGGAAAAAGTCCAATTTCAAAAATAGCAAAACTAATGTTTACATTATATATAAACAAATGAAATAACTATGCATAGAAAAAGTCCCGGAATTTACCGGAAAACAAGTCCATGTACTTAAACACAAACGCAATGTACCGGTGATAGGGTTGAAATGTGCTCGATATACAAATCTGGTTCAACACACCTCAAATGATCAAACAAAATGTACATAACTTATGACTTACACTAATGTTCACTAGAGGAGAACTTTCATACAAACGGGTTAGATATATGTTTTCTTTCGTCTATCCATGCACCTTATATAGCCAATTGACGAAAAAATAATTCACATGCGAAACTCAAAATCGAAATTTGACTAAAACTGAAACCGGAAAGTATCTAGTTTACAAAGTTGTTATTTAAACAAGAAATGGATGTCCATAGCTGAGAAAAAGGACATGAATGTTTTGATGTGATATAATTTTAGTTTCCACAAGATATATTTTATGTTGAATTCATGTGTTAAATGTAATTTCGACGTCCGTTCTCATTGTCCTGAAATTGGTCATTAGATAAACTGATGTTAAAATTAACATGCATGTGTGACGTAAGCATGTCGCCGATATTCTTTAATACTACACATACGTTTCCAAGCGGTTTAATGTATTTGGAACAGTAGTAAACGGCTGAGTGAATAAGCAATGTTTAATTAAAAGTATTTAAATTCGATTCGTTAGCAGATCGCACAAATACACGTTTTAACGGTTAATATTTATTTAAAATTAAGCACAACTTGAGAAAAATATCTGGAGAATGCCTAAACGAAATAAATAATTAATGATGGAGATTTCGTAGAATCATGCTAGTCGACTTCTTCACAGGTTAAAGTGGTAAAGCTTAACCTGCAGAGAAAATGGCTTCTTCGACCTTACAAATTGTAGACATGCAGACTGATTCCCCTAACCTTTGCTTTGCAATGATAAAGTAACATGTTTTCTCAATCAGCGTATCAGCATGTATTTTGGTAAGTGTGGTCTTTTGCCTCATAAACCTCGGAGAGAATCGCATGGGCACGTATGCATGTACAATGTCTTGAGCTCGTTTTTGAGTTTTCATTTTATCAATGTTGACCGCATGGTATAAATTGTGACTAAATTATATTTGAGCAGTTCGATAATTGTAACGGTTGACCAAAACACTGGGGTAATTGGCCCTTCTTTGTAACTAATATGCATATTGCACTCCACAGGGCAGTAACATCAATAGGCCTGAACTACTGACCGCCCTTATGTTTGAAAGGGACTGTAAACCACGAATGACGAAAACAGAAAAGTTCTAAAATACCGAATTTTTTAGAATTATTAGTTTATATTGATTAAAATATCACGACTGGTGTATTACATTACTTGAAAAAAGTTCATATTTTCAGTATATTCGGTTATAAAATTTCGCGATGTGAAATCGAAAGTACATCGCGTTATTTATAGTTAACTGGTAGTTACCTGGTATACATACCCAGTAAAAATAAATAAAAAATAAAATAAATAAAGTAAAAATAAAAAACAACAACTTATTATAAGTAATGTTATATACCAGTCGTGATATTTTAATCAATATAAACTAATTATTGTAAACAAAATACGGTATTTAAGAACTTTGGTTTCGTGGTTTACAGTCCCTTTAAACCCTGTCGATATAAATATCACATATGCACAGTCAGTAACCATAACAACAAAACAGATGTGTACGCCCCAACGCCTAATGTGTATATGTATGAGCATAACAGATTATTGTATTTGACAGCCAATGAAAAGTAGTCACAATGTATATGGTCTGTGTCACTGTTTGTACCTGAGTGAGTGCTCAGGTGAATTTAATGTGTCAATATGGTATTCTGGCTAACCCATGGTAGCATTAAGTCTGTTTGCATAACGTCTTATGTAGGTATGTAGACTGATAAACATTAACGTGTTTACCTTACGTAAGTTTAAATGATTATTTGACTCGTGGTATATTAAAAGTTTCTCTTATATGTTGCCACAGTTCATTTCGTATAGGAATAGAGCACATGGGGAATAAACGGAACAATAAAATTAATTCATAATTATTTAATAACTATTACGAAGATAAACCAAAATGCATACAATGCAATTAATAATAAAAGAATCAATGAAACACACTTCGTAAGTGATTGCTTGCCACGTCTTAATATTATTTAAATGATCGAGTTGCGAAGTATACTTATGCTTAAATGCAATGTAAACAAAAAAGGAAGTGTGTTTTACTTGGCCTCAAAACAAGGAAAAAAACTCTGTTTACAAAAAGAGGTATTAATTCCCCGGTCTCAACGTGGTTCGTTGTTAGTATATTCAGGAAGTTTAATTCGCGAAGTAGTTTGGTGTATCATTATCAATCGTATGGTCGTATTCAAAATCAGCATGTCAAAGTTTTTGTGTGTGTGCGTTTTGTTACTAGTCATCATTGTCACTGAAGTGAACGGGCATGGACGTTTAGTGGAACCACCGAGTCGTTCTTCAATGTGGCGCCAGGGGTTCAACACACCTCGGAATTATGACGACACTTCATTGTTTTGCGGGGGGTTCAGTGTAAGTAGCGCATTTTACTCATATGGATACTTGTGTATTTATGTGCTCTTAATTAAGGTTACTTTTATTGAAAATATAGTCGACTTCGTTTAAGTCAACATGTCCCGTCATCTAGCTACACAGAAATGTACTTTGTTTGTTGACTGTGTTTTAATCCATATGTCAACTATATTTACTTCCTCATATAATCCGGTTATGTTAAATTACTTATTTAAAGCTTCTGACTCGCATGCGGTAAAATGTATAGCTTACGTAAAGGTTTATCGGATATAACGTATCATCCAGGTAGTAAATTTGTACAGATAGCAAACATACTACATACGAAATGACTTTTACATTTATATCAGTATATCAGTACTAGGCGGACTAAGTTTTTTGCAATGTTAATAACTTAATACTTAAGGCATATTTTATTTTTTTAGCTAAATACGCAAAATTGCTTTATTAGTCATGGAAATTTGGATATATGTCATATTAAAGTCTTAAAGTTGGTTTCAAAAACCGTTAAATATATATACTCACAGAATGTATAGTAAGAGAATAAATCACATATTTTTGTCTTATCCTAAAGATAAAATGCTCATAAAGCAGAAACACTTGCAAAAACAAAAACACATACATTTGCACTGCCTGCATTATCTAGTTATAAACTTACGCGACAATCTATTATTTAACGCACACACCCATCTTACTTCGAGCTTTTGTCATTCGGAAATCCAAAATTGTAACGCGTTTGTAAACGTCACGTGCTACTAACTGCACTGTCCAATCATTTAAATGAAAGATAAACGTTACAAACGCGCTACACTTGCATCCGCTTCCGTGGATGTGAGTGTTTAATCATTAACACTTTGAAATAGAAGCCTGTGATTGTTTATTATTTGTTAACGTCAATTCATTACATCCGTGAAAAAAGATTTAGCAATTTGCATGCTGCAAATCTGTGACTAGGCCCTTTTAATTTTGTGCTTACATGGTAAGTCCAGAATATATCATAGCATTATACTAGTCATTTGAAACGTTTGTATTGTTTTCTGGATGCCACCAGACACAATGGAGCAAGAACGGCGGCCAATGCGGCGTGTGTGGTGACAACTTTGCAGACAATCCGCGACCTCACGAACCAGGTGGCAAATACTATACTGGGATCATCGTACGCAAATATGACGTCGGTCAGGTGATTGACGTCGCCGTTCACTTGACGGCCAATCACAAAGGTGATTCACATGTTTTAACCGATAAATATTAATTCGTTTAGTTCGTTTGTATTGAAAATTCCTGGGATGCGGCAAAAATCGCATAATGCGGGAATCCGTAGCATAATGACCATGTGGACCCATACATTTTGTTTCTTCACTTGTATGTAGTAAATAATTTATAAAAGTAATATATTATTAATACAGACGTCAAAGCAATTCATTGGTACATACAGAATACGTGTTTTGTACCGAGAAAAGTTTATCCCGTGTGGTTTAGAAAATGAACGAGAGCGGATACCTAACTGCCTATAAGGTCACTGCTGTAAAAGCAGGATGAATGTAGTTTGCTTTAGCTTTAATCTTATAATCGAAGTATAGAATCCCAGCAAACATGTTGAAGCTTCCACTGAAAAATACTTAAAATACATTCAGAATACATAATGTATGATATAGTTTGTGTTCATCAGCCAGTGTCGTGTTGTCGGCCCGATGTCGGGTCATTCATGTTGCACTCAGAATACTTCTATTGCAAGACATCATACCTATTTTGGACAAAATCCGCATGTTAAATCGTCATTTGGTCATATTTTAATCACTTCGTAGGTATGACATGACAGGGATTGAACTACAATAATCCCAAAAATAAAAGCTCAGAGCAAACACATAACTTCAAATACGGGTCGATATCGACCAGTCATCGGCTCACGTGTTACGTTCTGCCATCATTGAGAGACAGCCAATTGTATAAATCTGGATAACTCTTCTCCAGAGGATAACGTTTGGTTATCTTGTACAAAGATACCATAAAATTGAAGCTAACCAAAAGTTATCCGCTGGATAAGAAATATCCAGATTTATACAATTGGCTACTGATAGATATGGGGTTGTTTTCTGGTTTATTTAATATCAATAACATTCTCAAGTTTTTGTTTAGTAGGAAACGGATTTAAGTACGAAAATACGAAACATAGACGTTTCAAATTAATAGCTTTATGAAAACATATTTGAACAATAACCCATTAACATGATATATTGCATTTTTTATACTTGAAATGCATATTACATATATGTTTATTATTATACATTACTATAAGTCTGTATGGAATATGTATCAAACAGCAATGGTCAATGGTAATATGAAATTGTTCTGTTCATTTATTATTTATTTTTTAATCAAAATGTTTTGTTTTAGGGTGGTTTGAGTTTCGTCTTTGCAAACATGATGCCGTAAGCAAAACTTTAGAGCAAGCTTGCTTTGACCAACATCTCCTGCAAGACGACAAAGGATCGAGTCAGTTTCCAATCAACATGGGCATGGAAATGGTCAAGTATTCTCTTAAACTTCCGGCAGGTATTTCATGTCGCTCATGCGTATTGCAGTATAAGTACAATACCGGAAACAGTTGGGGCGTGGATCCGGTTACCAAAAAAGGGTGTATTGGTTGGTATCCATTAAAGTACTTATGTCACTTGTGAAATAGAGGTGGCTGTGGCAAGATTAATGTACATGTATAGATGAGTTTTCTTCAAATTTAAAAACAGTTATATACGACGAAAGACTATTTCAATTGTTGATGATTGTAAAGAAAATAACGATACGACTGAAATGTTATTGTCATCTAATGATGAAACATGATCATGAAACTGGTCGCATTTTTCATTGACCCTTTTCGCTGTTTATTTATTTGTTGTTCATTTGTAATGATTATCCTTACTGTACCAATTGTGGTTTACCGCTGTATTAATTTTCTAGTAGTTGTATCTTTGATAAACAGACACAGTTGACATTGAGAAGTGTTTAATCTAATTACACTTCATATGAGAAAAACGTTTGGCCCTTGCACCATCACGTGTATTCAATGATTTCATGAATGTCATGATTATTATATCATAGTTATGAACATATTTATAATAATTAATAATATAGTCATACCGGCACACAGATACATATAACGAGCGAATGTGTGAAACATGAATACATAATGTGAATTACTACGGCCTTGAACCACTTTTACAGGATGCGGGCCTCAGGAACAGTTTTACGGCTGTTCAGATATCGCGATCGGCTTTTCCGATGTACCCTTAGGACATATGTCGCCAAATGTACCGATAGTAGTCCCAGAAGGCGACATAGATGACCGAAAATGGCAGGATCTCGTGGGCCAATCCTGCGTCTGCGCACAAACCTCTCAGACCTCAAGAGCTCAGGGCGGACCTCTAGCCGCAACTTGTCTTTGTGCAATGATGTTGATTCGATTGCTATTTTTCTGAATGTGCATTATTCGCCACCACTATAGTGTATAGAATGTATCAATGGCTATCTCTGAAAATCCAAGAAGTTAGAGAATTGTATATTCTTAGTATAATCTTGGTTCATTTTGTGAAATTTTGACTTCATCTTTATTGTTTTCATAATACATATTTGCTTTAACTGGTCTCTATCAATATTTTTCTTATGCATTTGCGGCTTACCAAAATAATGTTTAATTTGCAGTTGACGTCTCACAACGTCATGTTTTGTTCATTATCTCAAACTTGATAAAGCCCAACATTGCTGAAACATTATTTCAAATAAAACTTTACATGTATAAGTTCATGATGAAGATCGTTTTTTATCTCTTATAGTCTTGATTAGTATTAAAATGTTTAACCGTACGTTGTTTCAATACACGTTTTGGTGTTTGTTCAATGGGGTCATTTTATATGAAATAGTTTTATTCACTGTCGTGGTCGAAAGTCGTCTATTTCTATGATCTTCTTTATTTAGTGCAGTTCGTAATTAATAAATGCCATTTCGTGATTACTGAATGGACCTATTGTTTCTTTCACAAACCACGTCGGTAACAAATGTCCACACGTTTAAATATCGCGTTGTTATGAACCCCTTAAATGAAAACAACTTTAATAAAGAACTTCTTACAGGAACTGTGAATTGATTAGAAACCGTCTTTGTATTGGGCTCATAGAGTCATTAAGGACTTATTTTTGCTAGTGCCATATGTAAATATATTTGGTTTAGACTATGATTGTTTTAAAACCTCTGCAATAAGAAATGGGACTTTGTATGCCTTTTATAATAACAACGAACGCACTGCACATTTGATAAATATGTATTACAAAAATATAAACACAATTTTAACACATTGTAATGTTAAGTTAAAGAGCGTTTGTATTTGGTAATTTACCATCAAACCATTGATATTAATATTTGTTAATGCCTCGGCTGAGGCACTAAGCAAAAACCGGCCATGAAATGAAACACTCTGGTTTTACTAGTAAACATAAATTGTTAATTATCAAAATGCATAATCTGATAGAGGATCAAGTTGGTACCAAAATCGTAAATAATAACTTTTTGCATTTAACTATGATTGTCACTGATGCTATTATATAACCAATCAATATTGCATTTGGTAGCTAATGGCATCATATAACAACTAATTAAGTGTTTTTAAATTGGAATAGGTCTTTGTCCGATCTCCGCAACTTTGGAAAAACATAAATAATTATGTAGGTACAAACGTGTCTGACCGAGTGTATCCACAAATGATAGTTGCATAACGGCTGATAAAGAATGTGAGTTTTAAAGGATTTTAAATGCGTCCACAATTGAGTGGGGTTTCAAATATTAAGCCAATGCCGGAGTTTGTCTAAATTTAATAATTTTACATAATTTCCAACCTGGTAAAAGTCAAAGTCCCGTAGAAACAATTTGCGGAAACCGGACAATACTAAACGAACTGAGCATAATGCGTATACAAATAAGAGTAGAAAAAAATAAAGCTTCATTCATAGTAAGCAATATTGATTTAGAACAATGGCACATCGGCTAGAAGTTTCCGACTATCTAATAGAAAGTTGCAGAAGCAATGTAACCGACGTATTATTGTTCTTTATTTAATGTTTGCTTCACAATAAATTTGCACATGCGCCGAAAAAACGAACGCATGATGCTTGATGCTTTGTGCCAGGTCATTTTTGCCAAAAAATAAAATTATGATATATCAAGGTAGAGAATGCAAACCAGTACTTTCACAAGACACAGAAACTTACTATGTAAGTAAAAATTGTTACATATCCGAAATATACGTCCATAAGTCACCTTAAAAAAATGCAACAAAGCTTTATTTTACTCTGTTTTAATTTTGAATTCTTAAAATAGTTCTTCAGATGCAATTTTAATTATATTTCTTATTGTCATACATAGCTGATGACATTGAATTGCAAATAAATAATAGTTGTGCTTTATAACAACACAATTTAACAGACATGTGAAATTTTGCATATAAAAAGAAAGATACGCACATACCATATATGTACCATGCATAATATAACAGTTATGCATTACTTTCTTATAGTGCATGCGTAGGGAAAAATATCTAGTGTCAAACTTCGTACATGATAACATTGTAAAATTGGATCTTACACAATTACTAAATTACAATAACAAAATGTTAATACAACAAGTTTACAAAGTTTTTTTTTGAAACTATTGTTTGTTTTTTAGAAAACATTCCATTATAAATTAATTTGATTCAAATGTTTTTTTTTAGTATTTCGTTTCATTAACCCATTCTCTAAACCAGTATTGATATTAATTAAACTGATTATTAGGGTATTAATTATTTAAAAATGAAACAAATGTGCAATAGTTACAAATTAACACCATTAAATACAATAACAATGCTAATTATAAACAATACGCATATCGTTGTTTCTTATTGTGGCATAACAAACGTAACGTAGATAAAACATTTACGCTCAAAGAGATCGCAGATCCCAACCATGGAAGGTAAGCCATCTAAAATAAATCCTCTTTTTACATTAATACGTTAACTTCGTATCACACAATTTCATTTTCATACAATATTACGTAATAACCAAAATACAGAACCACAAGGTCACCCAGATCTTCAATGAGTACGTCTTTTTTGTTCAATCATGTTAAGAGAAAAGTTTCTGAAAAGTGTCTGTAACTTATTTTACGCCGAGTGTTAAAAGACTGACACACACATAAACAAACCACATCTAAAGAGCCACGATTGGCCCAGTCTTCTCACCTATATTTGAGACGCCATAATGATGTGTAAGAATGTTGAAATAAAGTCATGACAATTAAACGACTTTTGGACAAAATAACTTAAAGAAATAAGGTTTAAAATCATATTACGAACATCTCTTTAACATTAACTTAAAATGTTCAATTAGTTACTGACTGCAGGCCTAAAAAGATTTTAATATCAACAAGAATATGTTAAGTTTTAATTTTAATACATATATAAACATAGGACCTCTCAGGGCATAGTGAAGTTTTATCCCAATGCCACAATTTGAAAATCTTAGTAGAGGTCCACAAGACCATGCTGCATGCCAAAGATCAAATATCTAAGATCCAACCTTTGACGCTTCAAAGAATTTTTTTTTTAAGTTTTTTTTTTTCAATATACATATTAGGGAAACAAAAAATCATAGGGTCATAATTGGAAATCTTCTGGCAAAGGTCATTTAACAAAAGTTTCTTGTCAAAAATCTTAGATCTACCCTTGCGGTTTTAGAAAAGAACTTTAACGTTTTTTAATGCACTTATATATCGAAATCCCATGACCCCCTGGAAGTGGCAAATTGTGACTCGCGGGCAATAGTATGAACAATCTTTGAAAAGATCCATAAGACAATGGTTCATGCAAATGAAAAATTGAAGTTCGGCAAAGATAATTCCAATAACGTTTCTGTCTAGCTTTAGCGGCATAGTTTAAATCAGTTTTATCAGACGATGTTGTTTGAAGCATATTGCAATGCCTTTATCACAATAGCAAACCATGAACATCCCTAGCAGAGGTAAATGTGATTATTAAAAACTATCCGTTTGCATTATTGATGCAAATGAATATTTTAATAACAGTATACACATAGTAATCTAAATATATAAAAATAAATGCAATTTGCAAAAATCATAACATTGACAAAGCTCAATGCATTTCCATATAGATGCCTACACGAATAAATACATGATTATGCATATATAAAATAAACTTAAATCATTGACAATGTGTGTGTTTGAATTGTCAAATATCTGAATATCCAGAAAACTTTTAAAATCCTATAAAACATACACAAATATCAAAAATCCACATGAGGTGAACTGCTAGTTGTGCTGCATCGTTTTCAAGATAAACCGAACTAGTTACTTTCGAAATTGATGAAGAACATTTAAAATTGTATCATTCAACCCTCATGTGTTGATGTTTTGCGATGTTACCGCAATACATACACTTTAATACGAAAATAAATAGACAATATAATAAACAATCGTCTATATAACACAAGTTGTTTATCTATTAGTCAATAATGAACATATACTTACTAAGATACTGTAGCGACTGAACTCTTTGTAAAATCACACATGCAATATTTAAATGTTTCCTTGATGTTAATTTACATCAACACATAAATGCAACGCATTTAAACAATATGTGTTTAATGTAAAAACGACACAAGATATAATTAATATATTGTTGTAATGTGATGGGTACATGCATTTTTAAATAACAGAACTCTTTTCTAAACATAAATAAATAGAGGGCAGATAACATAAATACATGTCACATGTAACACGAATATAAATGCACGTCTTCCTTCAGCAACAGAATGTATAGTTCGTTTCGCACAAGTTTTACTATTTTCTATTAACGTGTACCTTTAACAGCGTTCATAACCTAACTGCAACATGTATCCTCGAAAATATACTGTTCGATTACCATACAACTCCAATGTTACGTTCCATATTTTACCTTCATCCAAACTATACACAAAATACGTGTGATATTTCATCAAATATACCTCAACTTACTCACACTCACTGTCTTATATATTTTGATAAAATATCCCAACATGTTCATGTCAAGATGATTTCATTATATAATATCCGAATTTTAAAAGTATTCAAATCCAACGAACTGTGTACAGCAGGAACAACAGGACACACGAATATGTTCACCATAATTGCATAAATATAAAAGCCTGCGCTGATACATACATATATACAGTTTATATATAATTCAAAATATATCACTTTAATGTTTAATTTGATCATACCGCTGATATCGGCCTGATAAAAAAGGTGCCTGTATTTTTGTTCATAACACTAAATTTATAACTGCCTTATATAATGCTGCATGATATATTTTTAATAACACGTCAACAGTAAATTGTTATATCAGTTAATGTTTGGAGGTATGTCATATTACTCGGAATCAACTATAAAGTCATCAAATTTGATAAAATAAAATCAGATTCGACAAAACCAAGAATTTCATACCAATGTGTAAAACATTTTAGACACAAAAGGCAACACAAGCAGGAACAAACACATAAGTAACAAATATTAAGCTCAACTGCCAATGACGTCTTTTTTAATACGTCAAACGTTAAACATAATGTTCATTACAGCTAAAATGCAGAGTCGTAGTGATTATATTTCATTATTTCTTTTAAAATGGGGACGTAGATGTATGATAAACAGGGGAAAAAACAGGTTACTGGCAAGCCTCGCCGTTCTTTTGTTCTAAGCCTCACCTGATATATTACACAACGATATGTCAGTAACCTGTTATTCTCTATAGAGAAATTATTGTATTGTTTGGTGAAACAATATTATTGTAAAATGTTAGAACAATGCGTATAGTTTCAAACGCCACAAACAAACGACTATGATACAGTATCAATACACGTCCACGACAGTACAATTGAATAAGACTATCAAGCACGCTATACGTTTAAAAATAAATACACTTTATAAAACTCACTTCGCGACAATTTTTTTCATGTTTGAAGCGATTGAAACAAAACGATGTTGATTCAAACTATGTATCAGTTTTCAAAATTCAATACCACCAAAGTGTATACAAAAACTAATAAACGCTTGCTTTTTTAAGATATACACGTACATAATAATTCATGGAACCACACACCAGATAAAAACAACACTGTACATAAAACATTAAGATTTCAATAGCATTATACGCGAGAAGTATTTTTTTACACTAACTGTACATAGGAATCATATAAATATAGTGAATATTATCTGAATAATTTTGACATATTCATGAACAAAGTGATAGCAAATGTGTTCGCTATTTACAAATACATTGTAGACCTCAATCGTAATTACAGACTGAAGAAAAGTATCTAACATTACTTTGTACAGTCAAAATAACAGGATGTTAGATACACGTAGAGTATCTGGCAAATTAAGCTATTTATAAATAATTAAAAACAAAACGTCGTTTTGATCAAAATTATCATGTTAACATCAATTGCCTTAATGTAAACATACATTGCCTTAACTGTATACAAACACTCCGAGCATACTCTCCAAAATAAGCGGAAACATAACTAAATAATCAACTAAATTTGGAGAGTTATCAAAACAAATTATCATGACCATTAGTTTTGTATTTACATTGACAAAAACGTATTCAACAGACAGTGAGTTCAGTATTATATAATTACAATTCATATTCATATTATTTATATTTAGAATGCATATTATCATTACTGATTCTTAAAAAACGTGATATGTACATCAAATTCAATTCGTCATTAAATTGCAACACAGTTGTATGTTGTCAGANGTTTTTAAAAGCTACGGGCTAATAAATGTACTGTCCAAGCATTTAAATGAACGAAACACGTTATAAACGCGATATACTTGCATCCGCTTACGTGGATGTGGGTGTTTAATCATTAACACCACACACTTTGAAATAGAAGCCTGTGATTGTTTATTTTTTTGTTAACTTCCATTCATTAAATTCGTGAAAGATGTAGCAATTTGCAAGCTGCAAATCTGTGAGTAGGCCCCTTCAATTTTGTGCTTACATGGTCAGTCTAAATATATAGAATATATACTAGCATATTACTAGTCTTTTAAAACGTTTGTATTTATTTATGGATGCCAACAGACCCAGTGGAGCAAGAACGGCGGCCAATGCGGCGTGTGTGGTGATAACTTTGCAGACAATCCGCGACCTCACGAACCAGGCGGCAAGTACTTCACTGGGATCATCGTACGCAAATATGACGTCGGTCAGGTCATTGACGTCGCCGTTCACTTGACGGCCAATCACAAAGGTGATTGACATGTTTTAACTGATAAAATATTCAGGGTTAATATTAATACTTTTGTATTAAATATTCATTTTGGAGGCGGCAAAAATCGCATAATGCGGGAAACCGTAACATAATGACCATGTTGACCCATACAATTTTGTTAATTTACGTGTATGTAGTAAATAATTTATAAAAGTAATATATTATTAATACATGCGTCAAAGGAATTCATTAGGTACATACAGAATACGTGTTTTGTACCGGAGAAAGTTCATCGAGTGTGGTTAAGAAAATGAAAACGAGCGGATACCAAACTGCCTATAAGGTCACTGCTGTCAAAGCAGGATGAATGTAGTTTGCTTTAGCTTTCATTTTATAATCGAAGTATAGAATCCCAGCAAACATTTTGAAGCTTCCCCTGAAAAATACTTAAAATACATTCAGAATACATGACGTATAATATAGTTTGTGTTCATCACCAAGTGTCGTGTTGTCGGCCCGATGTCGGGTCATTCATGTCGCACTTAGAATACTTCTATTGCAAGACATCATTCCTATTTCGGACAATATCCGCATGTTTTATCGTCATTTGTTCATATTTGAATCACTTGGTAGGTATGACATGACAGGGATTGAACTACAATAATCCCCAAAATAAAAGCTCAGATAACTTCAAATTCGGGTCGATATCGACCAGTCATCGGCTCATGCCTTACGTACTGCCGTCATAGAGAGACAGCCAATTGTATAAATCTGGATAACTCTTCTCCAGAGGATAACGTTTGGTTATCTAAAAAGATACCATAAAATTGAAGATCAATAACATTCTCGAATTTGGCATGCCTTCTCTATTGTTTAATAGGAAACGGATTGAAGTACAAAATTACGAAAAATAAACGTTTCAAATAAATAGCTTTATGAACACATATTTGAACAATAACCCATTAACATGAAATGTTGCATTTTTTTATACTTGAAATGCATATTACATATATGTTTACTATTATACATTACTAGAAGTCTGTATGGAATATGTAACAAACAGCATTGTTAAATGGTTATATGAAATTTTGCTGTTGATTTATTATTTGTTTTTTAATCAAAATGTTGTTTTGTTTTAGGTTGGTTTGAGTTTCGTCTTTGCAAAAATGACGCCGTAAACAAAACTTTAGAGCAAGCTTGCTTTGACCAACATCTCCTGCAAGACGACAAAGGATCGAGTCGCTTTCCAATCAACATGGGCATGGAAATTGTCAAGTATTCTCTTAAACTTCCGGCTGGTGTTTTATGTCGCTCATGCGTATTGCAGTGGAAGTACAATACCGGAAACAGTTGGGGCGTGGATCCGGTTACCAAAATCGGGTGCATTGGTTGGTATCCATTAAATTACTTTTGTCACTTGTGAAATAGAGGTGGCTGTGGCAAGATTAATTAACATGTATAGATAAGTTTTCTTCAAATTTGGATTTGAATACAATAAATACGACGAAAGACTATTTCAATTGTTGATAATTGTAAAGAAAATAACGATACGACTTAAATGTTATTTTCATCTAATGATGAAACATGATCATGAAACTGGTCGCATTTTTCATTGACCCTTTTCGCTGTTTATTTATTTGTTGTTCATTTGTAATGACTATCCTTAGTGTACCAATTGTGGTTTACCACTGTATTATTTTCGTGTAGTCTTATCTTTGATAAACAGACACAGTTGACATTATGAAGTGTTTATTTTAATTACACTTTATATGAGAAAAACGTTTGGCCCTTGCATCATCAAGTGTTTTCAATGATTTCACGAACATATTTATAATAATTAATAATACATACATACCGGCACACAGATACATCTTACGAGCGAATGTGTCAAACATGAAAACATAATGTGAATTACTACGAACCACTTTTACAGGATGCGGGCCTCAGGAGCAGTTTTACGGCTGTTCAGATATCGCGATCGGCTTTTCCGATGTACCCATAGGACAGGTGTCGCCCAATGTACCGATAGTAGTCCCAGAAGGCGACATAGATGACCGAAAATGGACGGATCTCGTGGGCCAATCCTGCGTCTGCGCACAAACCTCTCAGACCTCAAGACCTCAGGGCGGACCTCTAGCCGCAACTTGTCTTTGTGCAATGATGTTGATTCCATTGCTATTTTTCTGAATGTGCATTATTCACCACAACTATAGTGTATAGAATGTATCAATGGATATCTCCTACAATCCAAGAAGTTAAGAGAATTGTATATTCTTAGTATAATATTGATTCATTTTGTGAAATTTTGACTTCATATTTATTTGTTTTGCAGTTCACGTCTCACGACGTCATGTTTTGTTTATTATCTCAAACTTGATGAAGCCCAACATTGCTGAAACATTATTTCGAATAAAACTTTGCATGTATAAGTTCATGATGAAGATCGTTTTTTATCTCTTATATTCTTGATTGGTATTAAAATGTTAAACCGTACGTTGTTACAATACACGTTTTGGTGTTTGTTCAATGGGGTCATTTTATATGAAATAGTTTTATTCACTGTCGTTGTCGAAAGTCGTCTATTTCTATGATCTTCTTTATTTAGTGCAGTTCGTAATTAATAAATGCCAGTCCGTGATTACTGAATGGACCGATTGTTTCTTTCACAAACCACGTCGGTAACAAATGTCCACACGTTTAAATATCGCGTTGTTATGAACCCCTTAAATAAAAACAACTTTAATAAAGAAATTCTTACAGGAACTGTGAATTGATTAGAAACCTTCATTTGTATTGGGCTCACAGAGTCATTAAGGACTTAGTTTTGCTAATTTAATGTGTAAATATATTTGATCAAGACGATCATTGTTTTAAAACTTTCACAATTAGAAGTGGCGCGTTGTATGCCTTTTATAATAACAACGAACGCACTGCACATATTAGTAATATGTATTAACAAAAAAATAAACACACTTATTAACACAATGTAATGTTAAGTTACCGCGCGTTTGTATTTGTTAATTTACCATCAAACCATACATGTTAATATGTGTTAATGCTTTAGCTGAGGCACTAAGAAAAAACCGGCCGTAATATACATCACACTGGTTTTACTAGTAAACATAGATTGTTAATTATCGACATGCATAATCTGAAAGATGATCAGGTTGGTACCAACATCGTAAATAATAACTTTTTGCATTTACCTATGATTGTAACTGATGCCATTATATAACCAATCAATATTACATTTGGTAGCTAATGACATCATATAACAACATATTAAGTTCTTCTAATTGCAATAGGTGTTAGTCCGATCTCCACAACATTGGAAAAAAACATGAATAACTAGAAATGGCGCGGCAGAGGCCGACGCGTATCCCCACGCCGAATGTTTTACCTTGGTGTGCCCCAGGGTTGGTATTGGGGCCATGCATAGTTGAGATTGACCGTATTGTCATAAGAGAAGTTCAGTATCAATTTGAAGTGAATCGGTGTAGAAATGAAGAAATTATAGTAAAAGGCAATAATGGGTGGGTGTGTTCTAATTGGGCGGAGCCCCAGGGTTGTTTATGGGTCCATGTATAGTTGAGATAGACCGTATTGTCATAATAGAAGTTCAGTTTCAATTTGAAGTGAATTCGTATAGAAATGAAGAAATTATAGCGAAAGGCAATTTTGGGTGGGTGTGGCCTATGTGGGCGGGGCGCCCCAGGCTGGGAATGGGGCCATGCATGGTTGAGATAGGCCGACGCGTATCCCCACGCCGAATGTTTGACCTAGGTGTGCCACAGGGTTGGTAATGGGGCCATGAAAAGTTGAGATTGACCGTATTGTCATAAGAGAGGTTCAGATCAATTTGAAGTGAATCGGTGTAGAAATGAAGAAATTATAGTAAAAGGCAATTTCGGATGGGTGTGGTCTATGTGGGCGGGGCGCCCCAGGGTTGGTAATGGGGCCATGCATAGTTGAGATTGACCGTATTGTCATAAGAGAAGTTCAGTATCAATTTTAATTTAATTCGTATAGAAATGAAGAAATGATAGTGAAAGGCAATTTTGGGTGGGTGTGGCCTATGTGGGCGGAGCGCCCCAGGGTTGGGAATGGGGCCATGCATGGTTGAGATTGACCGTATTGTCATAAGAGAGGTTCAGTATCAATTTGAAGTGAATCGGTGTAGAAATGAAGAAATTATATTAAAATGCAGTTTTGGGTGGGTGTGGTCTATGTTGGCGGGGCGCCCAGGGTTGGTAATGCATAGTTGAGATTGACCGCATTGTCATAAGCGTAGTTCAGTATCATTTTGAAGTGAATCCGTGTAAAAATGAAGAAATTATAGTAAAAGGCAATTTTGGGTGGGTTTGGCCTATGTGGGCGAGGCGCCCCAGGATTGGGAATGGCGCCATGCATGGTTGAGATTGACCGTATTGTCATAAGAGAGGTCCAGTATCAATGTGAAGTGAATCGGTGTATAAATGAAGAAGATAATGTAAAATAACATAAAAAAATGAGTGAAAATCTCTGACCCGGCCCCACCCCAACCCCCATAACTTTTGACCCAGGGGTCAGATCAAAATTCCAAATAGTGCAGGGTCGCACATATGCTCATAGCTACCATGTGTGTAAGTTTCAAGGTTCTAGTGCTAATTGTGTANGAGCAGTTTTACGGCTGTTCAGATATCGCGATCGGCTTTTCCGATGTACCCATAGGACAGGTGTCGCCCAATGTACCGTTAGTAGTCCCAGAAGGCGACATAGATGACCGAAAATGGCAAAATCTCGTGAGCCAATCCTGTGTCTGCGCACAAACCTCTCAGACCTCAAGACCTCAGGCCGGACCTCTAGCCGCAACTTGTCTTTGTGCAATGATGTTGATTCGATTGCTATTTTTCTGAATGTGCATTATTGACCATCACTATGGTGTATAGAATGTATCAAAAGATATATCCTAAAATCCAAGAAGTTAGAGAATTGTATATTCTTAGTATAATCTTGGTTCATTTTGTGAAATTTTGACTTCATCTTTATTGTTTTCATAATACATATTTGTTTAAACTGGTCTCTATCAATACTTTTCTTATGCATTTGCGGCTTACCAAAATAATGTTAAATTTGCAGTTGACGTCTCACGACGTCATGTTTTGTTTATTATCTCAAACTTGATGTAGCCCGACATTGCTGAAACATTATTTCGAATACAACTTAACATGTATAAGTTCATGATGAAGATCTTTTTTATCTCTTATATTCTTGATTATTATTAAAATGTTTAAACGTACGATGTTACAATACACGTTTTGGTGTTTGTTCAATGGGGTCATTTTACATGAAATAGTTATATTCACTGTCGTGGTCGAAAGTCGTCTATTTCTATGATCTTCTTTATTTAGTGCAGTTCGTAATTAATAAATGCCAGTCCGTGATTACTAAATGGACCGATTGTTTCTTTCACAAACCACGTCGGTAACAAATGTCCACACGTTTAAATATCGCGTTGTTATGAACCCCTAAAATGAAAATAACTCTAATAAAGAAATTCTTATAGGAACTGTGGATTGATTAGAAACCGTCTTTTTTATAGGGCTCACAATGTCGTTAAGGACTTTTGCTAGTGTCATGTGTAAATATATTTGATTCAGGCAATCATTGTTTTAAAACTTTCACAATTAGAAGTGGCGCGTTGTTTGCCTTTTATAATAACAACGAACGCACTGCACATATAGTAAATATTTATTCACACAATATAAACACTTGTATTAAAATATTGTAATGTTAAGTTACCGCTCTTTTGTATTTGGTAATTAACTCGTAAACCATGTGTATTTCATTTGATAATGCCTTGACGGAGACACTAAGCAAAAACCGGCCGTGATATGAATAACTCCGGTTTTACTAGTAAACATAAATTGTTAATTATCGGCGTACATAATCTGAAAGAGGATCAAGTTGGTACCAAAATCGAAAATAATAACTTTTGCATTTACCTATGATTGTAACTGATGCCATTATATAACCAATCAATATTACAATGGCATCATATAACAACACAATAATTGTTGTTAATTGCAATACTAAACGAACTGTGCACAATGCACGTAAATAAAGAGTGCGTATAACAATAAGAGTAGAAAAGTATAAAGCTTCATTTATAGGAAGGAACATTTATTTATAACAATGACACATCGGCTTGAAGATTCCGACTTTCTTAAGGAAAAGCAGAAGCAATGCAACCGACGTATTATTCTTTTTTTATGTCGTTTTTGCCTGACAAAGTTTTTGCATATGCGCCGACAAAACGAACGATGCTATGTGTCAGGTCAATGTTGCCAAACAAATAAAATTATGATATATCAATGTAGAGAATTCAAACCACTATTTTCACAGGACACCAAAACTTACTATGTAAGTTGAATTCTAACATATCCTAATTATTCGTCCTCTAGTCACCTTTAAAAAATGCAAAAACGCTTTGTTTAACTGTGTTTTAATTAGAATTCTTAAAAGTTTTCGTCAGATGCTATTTTAATTACATTTCTTATTTTCATACATAACTGATAATATTGAATGGCAAGCAATAATAGTTATGCTTTATAACAACACAATTTTACAGACATGTGCATATAAAAATAAAGCTCAGCACAGACGTTATATGTACCATGCATAATATAACAGTTATGCATTACTTTTGTATACGTGCATGCGCAGGGGAAAATATCTAGTGTAGAATTTCGTACATGATAACATTGATAACAGTTAAATCATTGTAAAATGTGATCTTACACAATTACTAAAATTTAATATAACTCTAACAAAATGTTTATAAAACAAGTTTACATTTTTTTGTGTAACGAATATTGTTTTTTTTTTAGAAAACATTCAATAATAGATGAATGTGATTCAAATGTTGTTTTTAGTATTTCGTTATATTCACTCATTCTCTAAACCAGTATTGATAAAAACTTATAATTAGTGTATTTGTTATTTAAAATTGTAACAAATATACAATATTTACATTCAATCATGTTTTTAATTAACACTATTAAAGACAATAAGATCGCAGACCCCAGCCATGGCAGGTAAGCCATCTAAAATAAATCTTATTTGGTCTTTACCACAATAGCAAAATATTTCAACAACAGTATACAAATATATAAAATAAATTCAATATGCAAAAACCATAACATTGACAAATGTCAATGCATTTCCATATAGATGCCTACAAGAATAAGTACATGATTATACAACTATAAAATTTACTTAAATCATTTTACAGTGTGTGTTTGAAATGTTAAATATCTGAATATCCAGAAAACTTTTAAAATCCTAAAAAGCATACACAAATATCGAAAATTCACATGAGGATTACTGCTAGATGTGCTGCATCGTTTTTTTAAGATAAACCGAACTAGTTTGACATTGATGAAACACATGTAAAATTGTATCATTCAATTGTCACGTGTAGCAGTTTTGCGATTTTACCACAATACATCAACTTTAATACTAAAATATATAGACATAATAATAATAAATCGGTATGTCTAACAAAAATTGTTTATCTATTAGACAATTATTAACATATACTTCCTAAGATACTGTAACGAATGCACATTGTGTAAAATCACAAATTTTTAAATGTCTTCTTGATGTAAAGTTACATCAACACATGAATGCAACGCAATTAACCTATGTGTGTTTAATGTAAACACGACATAAGATCTGTTTGATATATTGCTGTGAAGTGATGGGAACATGCATTTTTAAATCACAGAATTCTTTTAAAAACATTAATAAATAGAGGACATATAACAATACATGAATATACATGCACTTCTACCTTCAGCAACATAATGTATTGTTCATATTACACAAGTTTAACTATTTTCTATAAACTTGAACCTTTAACAGCGTTCATAACCTAACTGCTTCATGTTTCCTCAAAAACATAATGTAGCCCTTATAATTCAGTTCGATTACCATACAATTCAAATGTTACGCTCCAAATTTTACCTTTATCAAAACTATACACAAAATACATATTATATTACATCACATACACTGGTACAAACCTCCACTTAATCACAATCAAAGCATAATATACTTTCATAAAATATCCCAACATGTTCATGTCAAGATGATATAATTATATAATATCCGTATTTTAAAACGTATGCAAATCAAACGCCACACACGACTTTTTTCAAAATAATTGCATAAATACAAAATAAAGTGATTAATATACTAACAATATACATTAGTGCATACACATGTTTTCGTGTGCTGATACAAACATAAATACAGTTTATATAAAACACAACATACATCACTTAAATGTTTAATTTGATGATTCCACTGATATCGGCCTGATACAAAGGTTCCTGAATTTGTTTTTCATAACACTACATTTATAACTGCCTTATATAACTCTGCCTGATATATATGTTTTATATCAGGTCAACAGGAAGTTGTTATATCAGTCTATGTTTGGAGGTAGGTCATATTACTCGGAATCAACTATAAAGTCATCAATTTTGGTAACATAAAATCCGATTCTACAAACCCAAGAATTTGATACCAATGTGTAATATATTTTTCAAAAGAGCGACAAAAGCAGGAACAAACACATAAGTTTCAAACATTACGCTCAAATACCAATGACGTCTTTTTTAACACTTATTTCAACTAAAATACACAGTCGTATTGAGTATATGACATTATTTCTTTTTAAAATGGGGACGTAGATGTATGATATACAGAAAAACAGGTTACTGGTAAGCTTCGCCGTTCTGTTGCTTTAAGCCTCACCTGAAAAATTACACAACGATAGGGCAGTAACCTGTTATTCCTTATAGAGAAATTATTTTATTGTTTGGTGGAATAATATTATTATAAATTATTTATAAACCATGCGTCTAGTTTCAAACGCCACAAACGAACGACTATGATTACAATACTAAAACACGTCAACGACCGTACAATTTGATAAGACTATCAATCACGCTATACATTTAGAAATAAATAAAATGTATAAGAACTCGCTTTGCGACAATTTGTTTGTTGTTTGGAGCGATTGAAACAATACGATGTTGATTCGAACCGTGTTTCAGTTTTCAGAATTCAAAACCATCAACGTGTACACAAACAAAATAGCTTTTTTAAGATATAAATGTACATAATAGTTTATGGATACACACACCAGATATCTACAACACCGTACACAAAACATTACGATTTCAAAAGCACTTTACATGAGAAGTATGTTTCACACTTAATTTACATAGGATGCATATAAATAAAGTGAATATTATCTGAATAATGTTGACATATGCATAAACACGTGATAGCAAATGTGTGCGCTAATCCATGAGAAAGATTGGAATATTTACAAATACATTGTAGACATCAATCATGATTATAGACTGCAGAAAATTATCTAACATTACTTTGTAAAGTGAAAATAACAGCATGTTATATACACGTTAAGTATCTGGCAAATTTAGCTATATATAAATAATTAAAAACAAAACGCCGTTTTGATCAACATAACCATGTTAACATCAATTGCCTTCTTGTAAACATAAACTGCCTTAACTATATACAAACACTCCAAGCATGCTCAAAAGAATAAGCGGGAATAAATAATATGTACATTCAAAGGAATTTGGAGCGTTATCAAACACATTATCATGACCATTAGTTTTGTATTTACATTGACAAAAACATAATCAACAGCACGTGAGTTCAGTATTAAAGAACGATTGCAATCAGTACCTATTCCTAAATCCAACTAGATATGTACATGAAATTCAATTCGTCATTACATAGCAACACTGTTATGTGTTGTCAGACAATTTAAACATTACACTTCATTGTGCATTAGAAACTACATACACATTCCGAATACATTAACGATAATTAACCATAACATAAGGCATACATACGCAGCAACTGTCCCGTATTTGAATTATTTACACCAAATATTTACACATCAGGCTAATCAAAGTTAAATTGCATTTGGACAATTAGGCATATACCATGCACACTGTTAATGTGTGCAAAAGTGTATAAACCATGTAAAATAGTTAAATGTTATTGAATTATTATAATTCTATATATAATGTACATCTTACATGCTAACAATTTAAAAGCGAGTGCCGCAAATACTATGCTTTTCATTAATGTCCCACTACTGTAGTTTTTACCACCAACAACATAACTTGCAGACCTTGATTAGTGCGTATAACGTTACATTTAGTCAACAAATCATAAACTTTGTGCAAAACTTTTTCTGAACATCATACTTATCTTAATGCTTTATGATCGTGCCAGCGCATGTCGTCAGTTCGCACAAAACGCTCTGATTATCCACTTAATTCTTCAACCATTTCCATGATGTGTTTGGCAGTGATAACAGCAAACTCAGCGTCGTTCTTGCTGAATACTTCGGAAGGAATTTGACAACTGTTAACACTGTCCGGATATCGGAGTTTAGCATAACATCCTCGAATACGAAGCTGTTGTTCGAAAGAGAGTGCCTGAAAAGGATTTTATTCTAGTGTTAATAGTTTACACGCAATTATAAATACTGAATGTTTACTACGTAAAATATCTTAGGCAACAACAAGAGCAAATTATATAATGCACTGTTAATCTGTTGATTTATAATTTATAAGCCGTATTTTATTTAAAGCTTCTAGGTCAAAGATGGTGAGACAAATATAAAGGAGGCAAAATACACGTAAGTAAATCCAGATTACAATTCTTATCAAATCCAGTCTATATAGCATAACTGAATAGTATAATATAACAAGTACTATAAGACTTAAAAAGCCTTCTTTAAATAGACGCTGATCTCGAGACTTGGGATTTGATAGTTATTAGTTGAAGCTGTATATGCCAATGTTTGTTCCTTTATCTAACACAAACGTAAGAACAGATATTTAAAAGAATTTTATAAATTGACGTTCATTGATCGATTTCGTTTTTACCAACCATGAATTCGAAAATATTTGGATTTGAATGGAACATTATGAACGCGTAAGGGGATGCTCAACGTAAAAGGAAGATACTCCTAGCGACGGCGCTAATGTTATTCACAATTTACTGCTTGTATAGTGTTTGTAATCAGGTGCTCCTGGAGCGAAATAGATTCGCCCACGTAATGATTTCACAAACACATCCGAACAGATAAAAAAGAACTGTACAGCGTCTCAAAACGTTTTTGAAATTGACGTTCTTAACTGACGTTCTGATTAAATAAACACTTGTACCGGGTATTTCCTTTTATTATATCTTGTTAAAATGGTTTAGAAAATAAATTGTTCATTTGTGTCATATTCATAGTCTGTGACGTACAGCTTTTAACTTTGTTTCATTAATGACTACCATAATCGCATACACTTCTTTTAATGTTTCCATTAACCTTAACAGGGGAACAGTACCTAATGTTACTATAGTGCCTTTAAGAAATTGAAAATTAATCATATTTTACATAAACATACTTTTCTACCTTTTCCTATACGTTGTGTTGAAGGCAATGATTCGAACTAACGAACACCAGCGCGAAAGAGACTGGAATTTGATGTGTTTGTTCAGTTTGAGTTCGTATCGTCTTCAACAGTATTACGGTATTATCATTGCGGTCAGTTGACCAACGCACACAAATCCTGGGTAAGCTGGCTAGCCAGTGTACACTTGCTACTAAGTGTACATGCTTAAACCAGAAAAGGACAACTGCCCTACTTGATTCAGGGGTAGAGAAAAATGGCAGTAGAAAAGATTAAATGACCCATGTTTGTGGCCGGGCCGGGGATTGAACCGCTTTTCTCGGATTTGAAGTCAAGCTCTTAACCACCTGTGATAGAAAGTCATAAAGCGACTGAAATAATAGAGTCCGTGTCTCAGTACTTAAACTTAACCAAAAGCATTGACTATCATCTTTATGATCTTACCTTATCAGCTATGTTCTCATCCAGCCCATCCGCAATAGCAATCAGACTGTGCTCTCGGGTGGGACATCTATCGGCGTCTTTCAGAAACCATGCAGCTTTAAGAGCCTTCTCGCATGCCTTTTTATAATTAAATTAAATGACAATTTATAATTAAATGAACATTCAATACCAGAATAGAGAAAACTGTATGTTATGAACATGTTTAAAAGGTTTGGTATTTCTAATAATCGTTATAATTCAAAAACATATCCAAGTACTAAATAAACTGAAAAAGAAGGCTGCACGGTATCTGCTCACGAATAAACATAAAATAATTAAGAAGAACTGTTAAATGTAAAATGGACGAAATATCTGCATAAATCTACCTGGTGGCAAACATAGCATATCCAGTTGTACGTTTCCGGATGTTTTTCAGTGCAAATCAAAAGCGCGTGACCAGTGAGAAAATCCTGCTTGGCCTGTTTGATCCATCGTTTAAATTCACCTGGGCTACAAACCGGACCCCGATTCGCTTGGCTATGGGAATAGGAGCTATTTGATCGGTACGCAGCTATATTGTTATTATAGCATGCTGCAAACGAGTGTCCAGTATTATACGCCGCTGTACAGGTATTCCAATATGTCGAAGTTGTCATGTCCGGTGGAGAGGGTTCCACGTTAATAGTTAAGTTTTCACCTCTTTCAAGTCGTACAATGCAATGCCGAATGAAATTCAAAATACGCGTAGTATATTCTTCATTGCCTGGGTTTTTATCCGGATGCCATTTTAGAAGAAGGCGACGAATAATACGTTTCCTGTCTTGTAAGGATAATTGTTCAAAGGCCTCTTGTAGCATGCTCATTATTCGTTCGCATGTTTCATCAAACGGCATCGATGCTACGGGCTCCGTGTCATATACCTCAATGTCCGTACTGGTATCTTGTTTTTGAGGAAGAAACAAATACAATCTAAAGATAGGAACTACATGTCTACCAGCATATTGAACACCAATGCCGGCATCGACTTCATAGGTAATGCTCAGTACTGACGTATTTGTAGTTGGGACCTTTCTATGAATATGAGCATATATAAAGGTGAGTTGACCTGTTTCGTCATCTATGTCATCGTTTCCAATTTCTAAAGCAACAAATCTATAACTATGTTCGGGGATAGCTTGAATTTGTTGAACCAAAAATGGAAAAAAACTTTCTTCCACGTATGAACCTGGTTTTGGAAAAACTGACAGTTCATCTACAGTGCCATAGGCACGTATTTGATGTTCATCGAGACATTCTGAAATATCCCCCGGGTTGTTTTTTAAGTCTAGAAGTGAGTGAACAAGGAAACTCTGTTCTTTCTCTAGTAATCCCCGGGTACATCTGTCCACCAGTTGCCATAAACCTGCAGAGAGAATACTGGCTCTGTTAAACGAATGGACACGGTGTGCCTCACCTCTCTGATAGTATAAATGAAACGCTAAACCCGTGTTGTCTCCCACCAAAGATGTGTCCTCGTCTCTCACTTCGTCAACGTAATAAGGTTTTTCAATACTCACTCCTGGAACAAGTTGTCCTTTGAAAAACAACAATGTCTTTAAGCCTGTAACTGCTTTAATGCGAACCTTTGACAGCATACATTTCAAATGTGTGTCGTCCTCTGTCTTCCACATAATTGTATTATTTTGTCCATTTTGATGCCTCAATAACCTGCACAAACCCACATGAAATGCTTGAGAATAAAACAAACGTTCATAGCTTAATGCATCTTCATTATTATCGTCCTCATGCATGTCATCGATAGAAACTCTTTCTGTTACATCTTGCGAAAGTATACGTGGTTTCAGGTTATGCGGAAGATTCATAAACGGTTCCACTGGGTCTTTCAAATCGATCTCCAACTGTTGAAATCCGATAAAGAAGTTTAACTGACATGGTACTTCTAACTTTCTTCTGAATTCTTCATTATCGCAAACGATTAACTCATTGGATTTCGTAAGCACTCGTTTTCCATTAGGTAGGTACAATACATTAACCCCATCAAATTCATTTGATGTGTCTTTTGTTATCGAAAGAATTGCAAACATGTTCTCAATAGCCATCGACGCCTTTTCTAAAGCACTGTCATGTAGCTCATTTTCCTTAAATTGACTTTGTATTGTTGACAAAACATTAGCATATTGCCAACAACGAGCTTCAGCGGTTGCGCCTAACTTTTCGAACAAATTGAAGAAACGCTGGAACCTCTGAGGGGCTTGATATAGGTAAGGTTTTATTTCATCTCCTACTGTTTGTCGTAAAAAAACCACTTCTGATTTTACCTGAGTTTCATCTGGTATCAATATAATAGGCGTTCCAATCAATCGTTTTGGATTAATTTCCTCTTGCTTTGTTGAGAGAAATTTATAAATGTTTTCCATTGTTTTGTGTTTATTATTGATCTCTGGATGTTGCTTTTCACAGTCTCTTTTTAAAATTTCGCATATATTTTGACAATGACGTATAACAGAATCAACATCTGGTTCTTTTTTAATGCCCAGCCATTTACAATCATCAGGATTTCTTGGTATATTTAACAAAAGTGGAACGCTTGTCCAGCAGACATCTTTAAACTGTGAATCACAAGATTCTTCAAAACATGTAAACGCATCAGAGGTACTGTATGGCTGAAAGATTATTGAAAGTTCTGATGAAACACTATATGGTACAACAAATGGTATGCGTTTGATTTTGAAGAATATCTGAGCGTCAAACTCTTCCTCGTCTGGTTCAAGAAGATATTCCACAAGTATGTTGGAAGAAGCGATCAAATCTTGTGTCATTTGCAATGCTCCTTCGCTCGCTATTTGTTTTGCAAACTCTATCATCATATCCCCTGTAGGACTAACATTTAGTCCGACTAATTTCATAAAACAGGTCCAATCCTTAAAGCGTTTTGGTAGATATAAACCAGGATCAATCATTTGTTGAAACACACGATGATTCCCGTCATAAAAGTGATTCGCACAAAAATAACGGCCATTGATTTCTATGAAGGGAATTTTGTGAAGTAAATTGACAAGTTGCTCTTGCTCCGGGGCCAACGTTTTTGAAATTGAATAGTGCAGTAAATTATCCTTAATGTAGTGTACGTGTGGAAGCCAATGGTGTCTTGCCATATGAATAATATTTGGTAAAATATGTTCAATGTACACGTCCGTTGCACTCTCAGATGGGAGTTTCAAAAATGCGTAAATTTCTCCCAGATCTTCGTGTTGCTTTAGAAGTATTATATTTGTATGCTCCGTCCATTCAACCAAGCCGTCAAATGGGATCTTTTCTTTCAAGAGGATAACATCTGCAACTACCACAATACTGACGAGTAATCCTGGATGTAAATTTTCGTATAATGGAAGCTCCATAAGTAGCTGTTTTGCTGCATTCCACCGAGGTTTTAAGACGTCGATATTGTTGTTGAAATATCGTAAGACGCATTTTGCATCAACAAGTGTTAATCCATTTTTATTTAAAGTTCCTCTGTTATTATGCAAGCACCTTAACAAATCATTCGCTTTGTGTGCAGATGATGTTAAGTATTTAACTGCATAAAATACGTCACAATTTAAAGAGTCGGTTAAAACAAACTTATCCAATGACGGCAATTTCATGTTTTGAAGCACCTTTTTTGTGACCTCTTCGCACAGATGTGTGTCTGATAAAAGTGTGTAAGACCGATTGATGGGAATCAGTTCAAACGCCATCGAAGGGCCAGATTTCTTTTGCGATGGTAGAAATGACCAGTTGGAGAGAACAGTTACATTTTCTACAAACAATTTCTGGTCAAACCGTGAAAGAAAGGTATCGACTGGTACAAACGATTCTTCATAAAGAAACTTAAAGAGCCTGAAAATTGTTTGAGGGTCACATAATTCTAAATCAATGCCTTTCCATTGTACGCTTTCGCCTGTGCAAAATATCTCTGGGTCGAATGACGACGGCAACAAACTTACTAAACTCTGCACTGTTAAACGTTTAAAAATGTTTTTTGAAAACATCTGATCATTTTTTAGCACAACAACCAAGTCTTTGTGTACAAATAACGAAGAAGACCGTGGCAATAGGTCGCAAAACTGTGAACAAAATATGTCTTGTCCGGTCATGAATCGTCGTACAATGTTGTCATTTGTAAGGCAGAGTGGCAAGCCTTCAATTTCGTCTACGAATCCATCATCTTTGGAAATAAACTTTAAAATTATGTTGACGCCAGCTGCTGTTTCAAACACGCTGTTTTGAACGACTAAATCAACTGATTCGATTCTGTCCTTAAGTATTCGCATCAATACATGCGGTTTAGTATGAATGATTGAACCTTTGATTGATTTTTCTATTTCTACAACGACTGCATTATCAGTATCTGAGACTTTGATTAACAACTTTCTAAAAATGTTTTCGACAAAACATTGTTCTTGTTGTTCCGTTTCCTGACAAAATGACCTTTTGAAAAGTGTATTGACGACACCGCCATCAAGATTTTCAATGTCTGTAGACAAATTAACCCATTCGACGCCGCATTGGTTATGCACATTTCCAACGTTCTGTAAACCAGTTCCATTCTGAGAGAAAAATGGGAAAAGACGCATACGCGTTCTGATGATCAAACGGTAAAACTCCTTTACAAAGAACTCCCAATCAGAACTCTTCGTCTGTTTTGGAAAGTGACAGTAATACATTTGTAAATAGTTTCGTCTTAATATTTCGTCTTGTAATTCATCCATGTTCATGTAATCATTTATCAAGTACTTTTGGAGGAATTTCAATGCGTTTTTTAGAGCACCTGAAACTACGACAGAGAGAATAGTTTCGTTCCATTTCTTTCCATAACCTTGATTCCAAAGATAACGCCTTCCACGATCAAGATGAAACTGACCGTTCACATGAAAAGGTAATCCAGTCCTGATAGGCAGGGGCAGAACGCAGAACGCATATCCATTAACTGGCTGCCACGATTTGTAATCTTTTGATAAATCGGCAATGATTTGCCTGGGATTTTCGCACAGTTTGATGGAGACACCACCAATCGGAAGTAAACCGCATTCCTTCATTGCATTCATTTCATCATTTTGCTCCGAGGGAAAGCACGAACCAAACTGATTCGCAATAAGCCAAATCGTTGAGTGCTTCTTCTTGTTATCGTTTATGCGAATCGTGTATTCGACGTTGATTTGATTCGACTCCAAAGATGTCGCATTGTTCTTAACCGATTCAAAGAATGAATTACGTCTCTGTTCATCATCTTCTGTTATCTCTGATTCAACCTCATATTCACAGTGATATTTTCCTTTAGAATATGTCATGACTTTTATGGTCCGGATATTTTTTGCAAAATGCAAACACTCAGGCATTGTCTTAACAAAATGTTGTAATATTAGTTCAATGTCCAAAGGTGTAAAACAGTTTTTACTGATCTTAGATTCTTCTTGCCTCAAAGGTAGTCGAAACATTGTGCCACGTGAATTAGCCATGGACGGAAAGCCTACAACGGTGTCTGGAAATTCTTCCATCAAACCATCAACATTATAGCGTATACCTGGCTCACCGTTTGACAATTCTCTGATATGCTTCAAAAGAGGGTCAAACAAACAGACTTCACCACGTCCTTTCAAATCAGGTCCTTTTGTGAGGAATGATGGGACGTCAGTAATGTGATAAACTGCATTGAACCCAATACCGAACCTACCAATCTTAGATGGATCTTTTGCTTTACCCCCTATGCCCAAGTTCTGAATGCCTACGAAATCATCTTCTGAAAAACATCTGTCATTGTACACACAAAGTGCAGGTTGAAGTTCTGAAACTTGTTCAAGTGTTCGCCCGACATTCTTTGTTTCGAAATACTTGATGAAATGAATTTCATGTGCTCCTGCATCATCAGCATTTTGAATGAGTTCCTTCATAATACTTTCATCGCATGGATAGTCTTTTAATATTCCATTTAATCGCGTTGTAAGATTCTCTCGTTGTCCGAATGGTATGGCGTGAGTGTGCTTCCTCATGACTTGAAGATCTTTCAGGTACTGTCGCGTAATACACTTCACTCCAAGCTTTTCTGCAGTACAGCGTGATATTTGTTCATGCACAGAGCAAACACTCTTTTCATTAATGACGTCTTCAAAACCTTTAGGGTCATCAATATAAACACATTCCGTCAATCTGGCAAATTTAATATTTGTTTCTGAATTTGACTTAACAACCATAAATACGTTCGCATTTGCCCAAGAGGAGTTTACATTAGTTTCCGCTAATCTATCGAGTATCGTCACGGTACATTTCAAATCTTTCTTAGTTTCAGCTGGACTGCAATTTTTATTTTCTTCATATTTTGTCTTCAAGACCCGCAATACGCTTACAATAACATGTTCATCCTGACGCGAGCGACATCCTAACCATTCGAAAAATGTGTGCATCGATTCCAGTTCAGGTGGAAGGAAATGCATATAAGGTTTTAGATCAATATCATCATCTTTCTTGAAGACAACCACTTTTGATGGAGATAAAAACGCATCATCAGTCCAGACAAGCGCATTACTTTCAATGTCGTGTTTGACGTTTTGATTTAATTTCTTCGACAGAACTTGATATACTATTTTGATCATGCTCATAAATTCTAGCCTCACATCGGATGATATGGAACATTTCTGAATATTTTGTAACTGAAGAATGATTTTGTCACTTTCAGGTGGCTTATTCCAACCGTAAACCAACGACAGCTCCTTTGATCGTGTCTCTATAAGCGGCATGGAGGAACATACAAGTTCCCAAAACTGTATAGCTTTCATTTCTTGTGGAGGACAAACATGTGTACTGGTCGAAAACCATTTCAGTTGCTTTGGATATTTTATATGTAAACCACATGTGTCCGGGGAGCTGTACACAAAGCACGATAGTTCTTTTATGGCTTGTCCTAAAGTTGCACCTGTGTGAACTGACTGATCAAGAACATGTGGATTTTGTTCAAGAAACTCCTGAAGTGCCCTTGCCTTTTCACAAATATTTTCACCTTTCCGTGATCTAAAGTCGATCGATTTTGCAACATTGTACAAATCTTCTGGTCGTATTTTATTCATCATTTTCATTCCAAGTTTGATAAACGCATTTCTGTATGGTCTCATTGCTTCTACAGCTGACGGAAATACATCTTCACCATTAAACAACCTGTTCAGAAATTCATCAAACGGATCAAAAACTTCTGACGGTTTAACACTTTGCCCCACAGTGCTCTTTATAAACGGTATTTCCGAAGCCGTGTCTATCAAATCGTCGAATTTGTCAATATTTTTCACGAAATATAAAAGCACAGACTTATTTTCATCGGTAAATGCGTCTAACCGGACGCATTTTATCTTCATATGCATAAATTTACATAATGTCATGTGCGTGCAGCCTAGTCTTTTGGCAATTATCTCGTCGCTCTTTCTCACTATTATGCAATTGTCCGGAAATTGAATATTCACTGGGAACTGGTCTTTTTCTGATTCTCTAACAAAAAAAGTACTGCTGCGAGCGCAAACAAATGTTCCTGGAAGTCGTAACCGTTTGATAGACATAAACAAACGTAGCTGTTGTAACAAATGATGTAAATCACTGTTTAAAGGGAAATCATGGGCCAAAAAGTCAAGAAATCTAGCTCTGCTTGTGCTCGACGCTTTCTCGTTAAACACATGAATCTTTTCTTGGTCAATTGTACGAGCTGTTTTTTGTAATAGCTCTTTGAGATCATCGTTGGATGGACTTACAACGAATTCCATAATCAAATCAGATGGTAACCAACTTGGTAATTGTGTTTTTATTGTGATTCCGAGCAAGCGCAAGCATTCTTCAAGTTCATCATCTAGGCATTGTCTACGAAATTTCGTATGTACATACTTGATAAGCAAATTGGTATTGTGCAGTGGAACAAGTTGGATTTGATATTTCGATTCAAAGGATCCGGATTCCAGAACAGGAAAGATAGGTACATCTAAATACCTTTGGATTCCTCGATTAGATGTCGCTTTCCAAACATCTCTAAGCCAGTTCAGTTTTAGATTTGAATTCTCTGTTTTTTTAATGCCTTCCCTAAATGAGACTGAAGGGTTTGCAACAGCAACTTTTTGAAGAAATCATCATCTATATCACTGAATGGGTAGTACTCTGAAATGCAAAAATAACACTAAGTTAATATATTCACATAGTGTAAGTGCGTTGCAATAACGATAACAGTAATATATATGTTTACAAACAAAGCATTAACAATCATTTTATTTGCAAACATAAGGAATTACTATAAAGCGAAATATGATTTAAAGCATATAGTTACAAATAAACTATATATAAATAATTAACATTTGTACAGAGGGTATACATTAAAATTATAATTAAATAAATTACTTGTATCACATATGAAGCGCATAACATCCTTTGAGCGTTGGTCGAGTCTTTCTATGGGATGATGAAGTGGTGTCCATTGCCTGGAAACATGTTTACTTCAACCTCAGAACAAATGTATTTTGAACTACCGTTATGTTTAAAGGTGTCCCATTCCCCCGAGGCCAACAAAAGAAGATCAAGACCTTCCAATGTATGAATGCTCTCTTCACTTGTAAGATACGCAACGAGAGCTTTTTTCTCTTGATCTTTCATGGATTTGTAATTCGGATTGTTCTTTAAGATACTTGCCAATTCAAATGGCGATATGTCATTGATTTGGTGTCTAAACAACGAATTTAATGTAGGATAAACGTGTTCTGGTACCACAACTGGGCACTGCCCGCAATAACCGATTGCCTTTCGCACCGGTGCCTTGACGAACTCTAATTTGTGAGGAAGGTTTACAAACGTGGTAAAAATCACATCCGATACACGTTTCCAAGAATTAAATTGTTCACAAAACACGATGCCTTTGTCCTCACAAACCTTTAATGCGCTTTTCAAGAAACGTTTCCTCCGTTTATCAAGAACTGTTTCTAAATTGGGAATCCACAAATACACTCCATTGACCAATGGAAACTGGTTTCCTTTAATGACCGCAATGTTTATAGATGTATCGAGGGCCTTCTCGAATGCTAAAGGCAGTGCTTCAGTCAAAAGTTTCTCATTCCAAAGAATCTCATCACTCAGGTAATGGTGATCCTGATCGTCAGTTGCCCACTTCAAATGATGTCTGTTCTGGCTCAGTGCAAAGAAACCATTGACATAAAAGGGTAAGCCTGTAAGTTTCGTTCCTTCTTTCGGGAGAGGTAAAAAGCAAATTATGTGTCCTTCAACTGCAGATAGTGGTTGTATCTGTGCGGCGACACCTACACATGGACTTAAACCTAATTTGGAGCTCTGAATTAGCCTCCTGAATTCACTTGACGCTTTATGAACAATGTAATAGTTGACAACAAGCCACTGTGTTAACTTCGTAGTCCTAGGAGTTGTTTCTTCTTTTATCGTCATTGTAAAAACACATGCCTCATCTTGCTTAGAAGATGCACTCTTTATACAAGAGAAAAACGACTGTCTCCTTGTCTGTATTTCTTTCTCATCTTGAATTTGTACTAGTAAAACTTGTTCTTCGTGCCCTGACTGTGACATTTTTAACAGGTGTAAACGCACGAGTGATTTCAGGAAGATTAGAATGCTCGATGATTCAGACTGAAGACTACAAAACAACTTTTCGACTTTAGCGACGTCATACACATCCTCTGAGATGGGCGAAGCCTGTTCCCTCAGAGGAAACCAGAACATAGTTCCGCGAAAGTATCCCCCTTTTCCTACAACGGATTTATCAAATCCATATTTTCCTCCAAGTGCTCGCAAAACATCGCTCGTTTCAATGCCTTCAATGTCATTTATTTCATCAATATTCAATTTTGCATTAACCTCATTTGCAGGTCTCTGGGGATCGATAAGAAGCATTGTTTTGCCACTTACGACACACGGGTAGTCTGTAAAGTAAAACACCACCTTTGTTAGAAAGACGTATACATATAAAATAAAAATGACCCTATGTTTGTATTTAGAGTCACAAAAAAGCGAGGTTGGTGATGAGTATTACATGATTTGATGACATATTTTATCAAGTAGTGAATATTGTATACTTGTCCAAGTAATTGTACAGCCATTGAAACTAAATATTCTTTAATATGTAAATATATATGTTATGTGTCATATCAGTGTTGCCGCAAGTTTTTTTTTTATCATACTCAGCTAATGAATAGTTCAATGCGATAGGTAATACTTATTATTTAAGAGACAGTCGTGTTGAAACGGAAATATTACTTTGTATTTTGAAATAAGTCAGTCGTTTTTAACATGTCACCATAGAATGATTATATACTATAATATTATAACTATTCCTTACACTAGTTTTAGCTACATGTATCCAGCGTACCTGTCATATGAAAAACAGATTTGAATCCTAATCCAAATCGTCCAACTTTGAGACTGTCTTCCTCTTTGACGCTTTTGTAAATCATCCGAATTCCTCGCCAGTCTTCATCTGTGAACTCGGCGTCATTGTAAATGCACAGGGCTGGTGCCTTCAATGAAAAATGCACGACCAGATTAATAAATTGGTCCTTGTTAAACGCGTTGTACGTGTTACAACTGCACAACAAATTTTTGTTCAAGTTGAAACCTTCTTGTATTCGAGTAATGCATCGGACAAGAAATATGACGACAGGACGGCCAGGCAGACAATCTGAATCTAGCATACAAGTTACACATTTTCTGTATGAGTGGAGTATTTAAGAATATTTATAAATGGTTTTTAAAGTACGAATATTTTTTAAATCGGCCGTAAAAGTATTCCTAATAAAACACAGGAAAAAGTAAATATCAAACCGTTTCAAACCTGAAAGAATTTCGTAAACTCTGGAGATTTTTCCGTCAAATCTCTGTTTATTCGTCGACTGTCCAGCACCCGCGTCGTCGGCATTTTGAATCAATTCCTAAAAATCAGAAAAACGACATTTTGAATATATTCCTTAAAATGAGAAAAAACAAGATTTTGAATCTATTTCTTAAAATCAAAAAGCCGAATTTGGAATCAATTCCTTAAATTTAGAAAAGCGAAATTTTGAATCTTTACTTAAAATCCGAAAAGCAACATTTTGAATCTATTACTAAAAATCAGAAAAGAAGTATTGTGAATCAACTCCTTAAAATCAGAAAATCGAAACAATTAATCAATTCCTTAAAATAATCAAGAAACATCATGAATACATTTAGAATACTATGAAAAAAAAGCATATTAAATCACGTCATAATATTAACACCTATCGCATTTTCGTACAATTCCGTAAAATCAAACAAGCCACATTTTGACTCCATTCCTTTCAATCAAACAATACTGACTTTGCGAGAAATAACGAGCTTTAAGACGACGGTCATGTTGTTTACTTTTTCAAGAAATGACTAGCACAAACGTACAACAAGTATTAATAATCTATTACAACCTATTATTTTAGTTATACGTTTAACGCTTCCAACCAGGATTGTTTTAATTCAATGTGAATTAACGAAAACAATTTCAATTTTATTGTTCTACTTTAGAGTCAACGTAAAAGGAGGTAACGTGTGAATAATTTATGGTATTTAATATAGTGTAATTTTGAACACGAATCAATAGAAATGATGCTAGTGAAAGCTCCTACCTTGAGAATCTGTCCGCCGTCTGGGTACTCCGAGAGAATGCCTCTAAGCAGTTTGATAAGGGGCGGCTGTTCCATACAGGAGAAGTCCGGCCTCCGTTTTCTTGGCCCTCCGCTCGAAGAAGCTTTAATATAATGGTATAATATAATGGCGAGGCAATGGTATGCAGCGAATGAATCACATCTTTTTGAGCCGCGCTCTGGAAAAAACGGGGCTAAATGCATGTGCGTAAAGTATCGCTCAAGACTAATCAGGGACGACACTTTCCGCTTTTATGGATTTTTTTGTTTCAATGAAGTCTCTTCTAAACAAAAATCCAGTCTAGACTGAAAGTTTCGTCCCTGGTTAGCCTGTGCGGACTGCACAAGCTAATCTGAGACGACACTTTACTCACATACATTAAGCCCCTTTCCCCCCAGAGCGCGGATAACTTAGTTTTTTAAATGAAAATGCTTAATATGTTATTGGAATTAATCAACCACCTTTTCAACGTATAATAAACGCAATGTTCCATTTTGAATGCAACCAAAAATACTTTATGATAGCTGATAAGAAAAGATAAGTACACTACTTTAAACTATGACTAAGTTGTCCCTTAACAATACCATACTTATAAGATTTTATGTAGTATATACACTCATTAAATAACGAGAAATGCGTATGCGTGTAGATCGCTAGCTTATAGCATTAATGTACTAATGGTAGTTATACTGCATTAAACATACCCATGTTTACGATTCTTGTCTGTGCGGTGTTGTTATAAACTCACGAATTTCATTCTGTAAAATAAAACAACAGGGCCGCATTAAACATGACATAGAAACACGGCAGGAACCCAGTTAATGATAGTAAGCTTGTGTTATTAAGTATATTGAGTAAATTAGAAGACAATGCATTTTCGTTTGTGCTGAGCAATCAGAGAGGTAATCACGTGACCAACAAGATGGCGGCGTCCATGCCGAAGCAGGTATTTTTCGCCGTTTTATATCCTGTATTAGTTGTATTAATTGTTTAAATGCCGTTCACTTTCCAGCCATATCAGCAAGAAAATGATTAGCGTTCATTTCGTATAACATTCGCGTTATATCTCGACTTTACTCGCTGCGAATTTTCATATTGGAGCTGTAATTAGGTCATGCCGCTTAGAAATTTCGCAACGAGTAAAGTCGAGATATAGAGCGAATATTAATACGAAATAAACGCTTACGACTTTCTTGCTGATATGGCTAGACAGTGAGCGGCATTTAATTTTTTATGAGAATGAAGGGCATAAAACGGCGATAAATACCCGTTTCGGCATGGACGTCACAAGCTTGTTTGTCACGTGATTACCCCCTCTGGGAATGTTATACTTCAAACTAGATATCTGCTGGGAAAACGCGTAGACAGTTCTCAAGAATGCAGATGCTTCATAATGCATGTAAGTGTATATACATTTATTTATATGTCATTTGTATCTTACTCGTCGAAATGCAACAATTTTGTTGGCATGCTATTTTCGGTAGGAGCGCCTCTTATTGAAATGAGAACATATAATAAATTAAGATTTGGACATCTGCATACACTTTCCCGCTTGTGTTTATATATGATATTATATGCCTTAAAAATGCGATGAGAGCGAGTGTACATATTTTGGAACAACAACAAAGATACTAATGCAATGCTTCAGATCCAACGTTTATACAACACCACGACCATTTTGAATGACATCAAGTCATCAAGTCACCAATATACATAACATCAGTTCGAGTCATGTACGCACCAATTAAGGTTAATCAATTACAATTCAAGCAGATCTAACTTAAAATCAATTGAAGAAGACGAAAAACTGTTAAATCCAGCATCATAGATCATGCTTTCGTCTCTATTCTATAATCGCAAACATGGATATAAGTATCTCTTAAAACTATTTCAAATTTGTTTTTACATACTCGATTTGTATATTCCACCAAGGTCGTACAGTATTATATGAAGTATCAGCAAATATGTCCATACATCATATATTTTAACTTTTCAAAGATAAAATATCGAAAACCTAAAACGTTTTGAAACACTACGTGACATAATCGAACACTTGAATCAACCCGTTTAACAAAACAGTATCGAATTACGCAGCAGAAGAATAGATTTAAACCTAGATATGAGTATAGCGGACAATGATTTTGGGATTATTATCGACCGCCCTTTGTCAATGAGTTTGCTATTCAACACATTGAGGTTAAATCCATAAAGCTATTGAAAAAAACAGTAATTGCGCAATCGGAAGCTAGGTCTGCATGTTAGCTACCTCACACACAATTTCTTCACAATACCTCCATTCAAAACTGAAAACTATTTAACGTGTGCCATTGTGGTTGATATTTCTTATTCTCTTTCAGATTTACATTTGTGTGGTACCTTGCTTAATTACATAATTCTGAAACATGTATGCAGCATACTGTTTCAATGATATTCGCATTATATTTGATGATTAAAGTTATTTGTGTTGTTTGTCATGTGCACATAATATAAATAATTGAAGCTAATGATGACCTTTATGTTTCTTCTTGTACTTTATATAACTGTGACATCTATACAAGTAATAATAGAATCAATGGCATGTATGTAATACAGTTTATTAAATAAGTGTTGTTTAAATAATAAGGGGGATATAACGCTGTTTACGTCGCAAACACTTGTAAAGAGCCAGTGTAACCCCTGATATTTATCTTAAGTTCCGAATTGTTTGAATTGCCCAGTGTTTTGCATTTCGAGTGAACATTATATATACGTTTTGAACATCGGGCAATTACAAGATAATTTTACTACACTTCAGTACCGTAATCGATCTCGCGCATGCCTTTAATAATAACAGAGGTCCTTCATGTACATTTAATTCATTACAGTTCAACTACTTTTACTATTTCCCGCCCGCGAAAAGTATTTATGAAAAATAAATATTTTTCTAAACGCTATAGATAAAGAAACAGCCATTTTATACATTCTAATCGTGTAAGCCGCCAATATGCCCCTTTAAGAAAATACTTGTGTATACACGCGGTTACCCCGTATCGAAGATTAATTTCCGTATGCAATAACTGCTATGCTTTACGTCAAAACAGCATATGTGTATCACAATTCATGTTTGTTGCAGTTAACTTCCGTAATGCAATTTGACAGTTTATACACTTTTGAAAGTATGTGCTTAATCAACTATGCATATCGATTTGTTATGATGTAACAAAATATAAAAAAGAACCACTAACAAGAACGTATTTTGTTGTATTTTTATAGACATAACCAGATACACTGGCCAACGCTAACATAAAATGTGCAGACGAATGCTTAACTGACAGCATTGCACACACGTTTATTTACCGCGTTTACATAATAAACAATATGCAGCTTTACAAGTGCGTGTAAGAGTGATTATTACGAACTCTTCAGAACGATATAAACTTCACTTCACATTAACAACTATAAATAACGAGGTCAAATGAATGCAGATATAAACTTTTATCAAACATTATATTTCCCAAACAAATAGCCTCGTTATACTGTGTTTCTAAGTCATAAAACAGTATGATATACTACGGCATACACAAATTTGTGCATGGATTTTATCTCAACGACTTTAACACATCTACATGTACATACGTAAAGAAAGTATCTTTCATCCAACGTTCCCTCACATTTGAAAACATGAACTGCAACCATGCAATGTGTATCAGCAGAATGAAACATATCGCTATGGCGTGATTACAGTAAACTTGATTTTTGGAAAACACACATATCGTGCCAACGATTTTTTAAAAATCAGCTCACTGCAATACGCAGTGTATACAATGGGACCAAAGTATTGAACTTGAATGAAATATTAAAGGGACCACTGCAACTTCAGGTTTTAAAAAATGTTTACTTTTCGTAAATGGAGAAACGGGTAAACCTCATATTGGAGTATATTTTTAATAGCGAAACAAACCATCCGTGTACAGAGATATATTCGAAATATATGCGTACATATAACACGCGCGTTATTAAGCAACAGCTGTACAACTATTTGCCTTCAAATAAAGGAATACTAGAAACATAAACAAACGCAAATGGTACCGCTATATACAGATATGAACTTTATGACAATAACTTTAAAATGCTTGGAACAAGTAAATTGCAATATTGTGTATTATGTTTTAATAACGTTAGCTCAATATTTCATTAAATTAATTATGTGCGTGGTAAGAAGAAAGATAATATTACTTTTCCCGCAGATGTAAGTAGGCTATATGCGTTTCTAATCTTACGAAAAATGTTATGCGTTGAGATAAAACGCGATTTCAAATTTCACTTTAAACCAAACGTTTTTTTATAAATTGCGATGATTTATGCAATACTCAACCCCGAATTTGTGAAACATATATTTTAATCTGCGAAAATAACAATTATTTCCCACGTGTCCCATTATGTATAAATATAAATCCGAATTTCATATATTAAATTATATGGTATTATCATATCACTTAAAAACTTCTTAAAGGGACTTGTTCACAGATTTTGGCATGTTTTGAAGTTTGGTATAAACTGCTTTAAATTAATAAATGTTAACATCGGAACTAAATAGCTCCAGTATAAGACAGAACGAAAAAATAAAGAAAGAAAAAAAAAGTAATCCACACCGGGACTCGAACCACTGACCCCTGGAGTTAAAGTCTAGCAATCCTCGAAATGTCATAAAATATAACGATAACAACAGAACTCTCCAAATTATTCAATCGTTTCACGTTTGTTACGCTTTATAATTTTCAGGTATTAAAATCGTCAACAGATGCATAAAATGGATATTTTAGAGCATGGTCAATGTTCAGTATTACTGTTTCCTCATAACTACAACGAAACTTTGAAGATCTGAAAATTTTTGTTTTCAATTTTGTCAATTTACCAAAACGTGAACAAGTCCCTTTACCACTATATTGCACAACGGGAATTTGGTGTTTCGATTAAATTGAGCAATTACTGATATGAGGTTTAATACCCAAACATATTAATTGAACGACTACAATAGCCCCTTTAACCCTTAGTTCCAACCATTATGCTAGAATTTGCATGATTTTAGCATAAACTATCATATCAGAACAGTTGTAAGACTTCTGTGAGAAATCATTAGACCCGAGCTTGCTAAAGAGTATAACACATTATTGAATGGCACAGCAGGGGAGTAGTAAACGTTTTTCATGTCGAAATATAAACCAAGATACGAATATAGCGCACAACCAGACAATACATGCTTTATCATACTTGTCAATTATTCCATTATATAAAACAAAGATCGTGATTGAGTCTATTGTATTGATTCATAAAGCATACATACCAGTTCTACCCTAATTCATAGATCACCAGCTACCGCGATATAGGTTAGACTGGTGGCAATCTAGATTCATAAAGCATTCATACCAGTTCTACCCTAATGCATAGATCACCAGCTACCGCGATATAGGTTAGACTGGCGGTAATCTATTAAATTCATGTATTGTTGAATTTAATAAAGAGCTTGTTATTGACAGTCTAATAGTTTTTATCGCGATTAAGGGAGGTAGCAGTTCGAAACGTTATTTTAATCGACCATTATTCAATGATTGTGTGTGAACACATTTTAAATTGTAAATTCTTGCTTCATATAAATTGTATTATTATTAACTTCCTTAATGACACATGTTAGTTTATACACCATTGAAATAAGTAATTTACATGTATTTGCTTATGCAGATATATAAGTTATAATACAAAAAAACAAAAACTGTTAAAATAGTTAATTAATTGTATTTTAAAGGCAAACTCAGACACGCTTGGCAAGGTTAACATAAACATACATTTCGCATATTTTGTGTACGTTTTATTATTTGTGTTGCTGTTACACCTGATACCGTGTCTTTTGACAATGAGATTGAGATATAAGTTATCTCATGTTATTGCAGTATCAGTTTCATTTTGAATTTGTTTGCGATTGCAATGACATAAATCGATTATCGGTATCAAATGCAATTCTTGTTCAAATATGTTTTCAACTACTACTACCCATGTCGTCGATAAAACTCGAACGCGATTGAGTCAGTAAATTACAGACGCATGGATTGATATATTAAATCATGGGGTACTGTGTATTAATTTAGCTTTGTAAGAGTCTAGACGAATGTTTAGCGAATATTGCATTAATTTGATGTTAACAAGATCTTTTTCCTTTTTTGTTATCACGAAAATGGTGCATACCATCCAATATCGACATAATCGTTTACAGTTCTTCTAATGAAACAAACATATCGAAGCAAAGCATAAACTACTGTATGGGTATCCAAGACTACAGTTTTACAGCTCTGTTATTACATGAAAATGATGTATATAACACAATGTTAACTGATATACATTATTCATAAATATAACATATTATTTTGAAGGTGACGTCCGTGTGAGAAGAGTAATAAGATTCGACGTTTCATATTTTTGAATTTTCGAGTCGCCGATTTATTTCATTTTATATTTTTATAAAGTAGAAATAAAATGGCGGGTCTTTATTATAGGGTCGGGCAGGGATAAGAATCTAAAAATTGATTTTGTCAAAGCTGATGCTGAAAAAAGTGGTTTATGGATTTGTATTTCGACAATGCAGTCCTGATGCTTGGATAAAATAGATTCAACCATATACTACCTCTGGCAACACGGCAACACACTAGACTGTCACTGCATGCGTTTTTCTTTTAATTGACCATTCAAATGAGATCGAGTATGATTCATGTGTGTGTGAGTGTGTGTGTGTGTGTGTGTGTGTGTTTATTAAGTGTTTGTGTTCTGTATCTTTTATATATTTGCTGTGTATGACTGTTTGGCATTTGGCAATGTGCCTTAAATCATATATAAAGGTCAAGGCGCTGTTACTAGATTTACCTTCTGCTGATGCCGCTAAAGTTTCACTTACTAGTTCCAAGAACTCTATGACAATTTATTGGATTATGCAACCATGTATAAATTTTTACTATTTACTTACAGGCCGTTTAATGATGAACTAAATCCTTGATTGAAATGTTGCAAATGGACCACAAGGATTCGATATGTTGCTATCTTACATAATGATACCGCTTTATTATATATGTATGAGGAAGATAGTAATATTTCTTCTTTCTTAATGAATATTGTATCTACCAGAAGCACATACAATTGCATTGTTACATGAATACATTTTTACCAGCATAAATATGTTCACTTATAACAGTATAATAGAACTATAACCCCATAGTTCAGACCATTATAACATACTAGGCATACTACATAATGTTCTTTCATAGAATAACAATTATCATATATATGCATGTAACCTTAAAGGAAGGCCAAAGGCACGTTTTCGGCCTATCTGATCGAACATTCACAACAAGCAAAAATTGATGTCTGAAATGACAAATGGGGACGCCATTCAAAAGTGATCCCAATATATATCCGCACAGCTATTTTTACAAGATTGCGACGAATGACAGCTGACTTGTGTCGTTCGACATTTTAAATCTTCACTTTTGTTATTGGTAAATATGTATTTATAATGTAGGCAAACAAATCACTGACATAATTGAATAATTGTTCTCAATCTAGACTTCTTTTCGAACAATAATATTCAAAAACTAATACCGGTACCATTTTTGTTCATATGTCCTCAGCATTTCCCAACACATTCAATTGATTGAAAGCCATGTGTCTCTAAGTGAATGAAAATGTCGATATTGTGGGTTCAAAGTGGCCTACGTTGTTTGAAGATATTGTAGAATCAGGGGTTTAAAATAGACTTTTGAAACACTCATAATTACTTTATAATTGTTTTAACGATATATATGATTTGTTTTCAACAGACTAGCTTGACATATTTATTACCAATAGGGCGATTAAGTGTCTACAGTAGGTCATCGACTTAAATAGACAATTCGACATACAAATACTTCTACTACCGTTCTCAAGTTATAAGATGTTTTTGCTGAATTAATCTCTCTTCTAAATTTCGAATGCCGTGATATACATTTACTTTCTTTTGATGATTTAATGTATGAAAAATTAATATTCAATATTTTAACCTCAAATGATCGCTGTAAAAATGCAGCGACTCGTTTGATTATGCTAATTTAAATTATTGCAGCCTAAACCTAGATCGCATCATGTGCATCGAGTAATTGGAAGCAAATACCTCAAAGAATATTTACTGAAATTTTGAACTACTTTTGTTATGTATAATATACGTTCTGGAATTTAAATAACACCAAATTCGTATTCCTTGCTCGAGTACGGAGTATTGCTTTTAATCAATACTTACTGTTCTGGGTATTGTGTAAAGAGATGGCATCTTTTGTATGGTTTATAGGACACATATTTAACGGTTTTAAATAAAATATTGAATTTCCGATTCGATATTGAGCATGCTTTGTTCTATGCAAGACAATTCGGGTTCATTTCGTGTATATGCAGTGTGCACTTTATGTTTTCCGATTAACCAACATAAATGCCATCTCTCACTGAAAACAATCTTGAGAAATTGTCTCTCAAATGCGACCAAGGTATTTCGACACTGTCCAGACAGCATCCCGACTTACTTTTATTATTTGTATTGCAAAACTTAAGGCAGCCGTGCTCGAAAATGTGTGTTCGAGATAACAGCATGGGTATACATCAGCACACTATTGGATTTTGCGTCTGCTTTCACATGTGGACAGTATCACCATAATTTCTAATCAGAAGAGTTTGTTGTTAGTATTTGCCTAGAGGAATGATGAACTTATTAGTATGTTTTAACCGTGTAAACACAGATCGCGTTTAGTAAAAATTATCATTATCCCTTCTTTATCTTTGTATTACTTGCTTTATTAATAGGGTTTATATATAAGCGACCACAGTACGGATTGAAGCCATTAACTCAAAATGTTTATACTCTCATGTGTTGCCCAGTAAGGCACGTATTTATCCTTGAGTAGTATATTCGATACCAGCTTTGGGAATTAAGTAGTGGAGTGTAGTGTAGTTAATACCCGCTTTGGGTTTCGCATTTTTCTAACGCATCACGATCTATTATATTGAGGTTAAGTAAAGAATATTTTGTAACCTGTAACAAGGTCAATTTACAAGATTCCTTTGGAAAACCGAACTCTGTGGAGCTGTTTATTATGACTCTACAACTAAAATTGCATTAGATTGCTAAGCTAATTCGCAATTATAATAAGTTACATTATCAGAAATATCAATATTACCTTGCAAATAAGATGTCTATTGCAGAACACAGCACGTTTTATTAATATCACAGTGACAAAACATCGTTTTGGGGAAACGTTCGAAAACGAAAGTAAGAGTGTGTTTCAGAAATTACAATGATTACCATTCTTGTCTCTATTGTTATTGTTATTAATTGGAAAAAGTCCAATTTGTTTTTGTCAAAGATATCAAAACTTATGTCTACATTCTATATAAAAAAATATAAAAATAGCATTCATAACTAAGAAATATATAAGAAATATTGCTTGTTTCCTTCGTGTATTTTGCAATCGATATGGATCAAATTATAAAGATTATCAAGGTATTCGAACCATCATTAATGGTAAATTTAAGAGTAATTTAGATAAAGCCGTATACGGCGTAACCGCTCGTTGTTTTACGTTCGTGTTAAGATACATGTCGTAACATCTATAAAGGTGTATATTTTAATCAACGCTGTATGAATACATTATAATTGTAATATCATGGATATAAAAAGCTCTTTTTTTAAGTTCTACACAATTTTACGTGCGCGCGTAAAACACAAACATTCGATCAAAATCAAAACAAGATAGCCGTCCTTCTACGCAAGAAGAGCAGTTAAAAGTTCCGTGGTGTAGACGTAGTGCGTTCGGTTTCACCACAGAAGGTCCCGTGTTCGAATTCCACGACAGGAAAACACTTCGTGAGTTTTTTGTTTTTGCTATTATAAATATTTCAGATTTGTTCTGATATTACAGTCGTCTTAATGAATACATAACATGAAATTTTTAAAAATACGGAAAAGTGTGAAAAAGTCCTTTTTTTCCCCAAGTCAAAATGTCTATTGTCTTTTACACTATGAAAGGACGGCATTTATAATTCCAAGCTTTAGGCAAGTGATTCCTTCCTGAGATGTGAAGGTACCATGTAAACATTGTTTTGTTCTACTATGAGTTGCTTATGAACTAAACTTATGAACATATCTTATTTCATATACAACTATCACAAACTGCTTACAACTGTGAAAAGCATGTAGTGCATCATTTGTATACAAAAGCAATCGTGCCAAAAAATGTTCATATTTCTCAGTTTTTATTGATCACCTAAGCAATTATATCCATAACTACCTAGTTCTCATGGGCAGTTCATTATGAACTCACATTGTAACAAACAATATGTTATCATGGTATCAACATAGATAAGGAAGTTCTGACCTAAACCTTGGAGTTCAAAAAACTAATCCATAATGTGTAAGACAGTGGAAATTTTGACTGGGGAAACAAAGGGACTTTTTCTTACGATTTCGTATTTATGTAATATAATTTCATATAGTTATTAACAACACTATAATATTTGGAATACCATTGTAAAGATGTTTAGCCACAATTAATAATTGTACTCTTGCGCGGTGCTCTCAGCCACTTAATTACTGATAGGTAACCTTGACGATATACTTGTGAGAGTTGTCAAAGTAGCTGTTTTGCAGAGCATCATATGAAATCAATTGCCTGTATGACATTAAATCCACAAACAAACTTGAAATGTGCGGATGGTTATTTATCCCATATTTAGGCGAACATTGGCGAAGAAACCCTTCTTAATGATGGTATCCTGCCCATATCAAAGCGTTTAGTAAAACGATGTAAGAACTTTGGCAAAAGAAAAAAGGGCAATGTGTGGGTGGTTATTTATCCCATATTTAGACGTACATTGTCGACGGAAGACAAACATAATGCATTGAATAACATAATGTTAAGAAATATTGTCCTCGTTAAATTCTATACGAACGATAAAACCGGTAAAAATATTTCTAGCTCAGTAAAATAGTTTTAGATTTTGAAAAGTTCTAAATAATAGCAATTGTCAAAACTTCTTAAATGTACTTCTTGTTATGTTCTCATAATAAAACAAGATAAAAATATAGGTCATCGAACTATTTGTGGATTTAAAATGCTTAATTTCTGGAATTAATAAACACATGTTGCGTAAGTATCCTAGCTGTTGACGGTATAATAACACGTTACAAAACAAGAAACAATATATTATAATATAGATTTCGTAGAATCATTCTAGTCGACTTCCGGACAGGTTTAAATGGGAAAGCTAAAACTGTTGAGAACATTGTTTCAGACATTAAAAATTACAGACATGCAGTCCTTTAACTTTTGGTTTGCGATGATTTAGTAACATGGTTCCTCAATCCAGCGTATCAGTCTAAATAGTGTGTGGCTCTTTGCCTCATACACCTCGAAAAGAATCGCATGGACACGTACGTATGTACAATGTTCTGAGCCCATGATTAAGACTGCATTTTATGGAATGTTGACCGCATGGTATAAATCTTGACTACATTGTTTGAAGCAGTTAGATAATGGTTACAGGTTAACCAAGAACACATGGGTAATTGGCCCTTCTTTGTAATTTAAATGCAGAATGCACTCCACAAGACAGTCTCCTCAATAGGTCTGAACTATTGACCGCCCTTATGTTGTATACGTTGTCGATATAAATATCACATATGCAAAATCAGAAACCATACCAATAGTACAGATACGTACACCCCAATTGTATTGTGTATAAGCATGACAAGTTATTGTATTTGACAGCAAAAGGAAAGTATTAATAATTTATATGGACTTTGTCATTGTTTGTACCTGACTGAGTGAGAACTCAGGTGCAATTAATGTGTCAAGATGGTCTTCATGCTAACCCATAGTAGCATTGAGCCTTGTTGTATTACTTTTTAATTAGGCATGTAGACTTATCAACATGTACGTGTTGGGATGACGTTAGGTTACATTCTTATCTGACTCGTGGCATATTAATCTTTTCTCTTAATTTATATAACAGTTCATTTCTAATGAGAGTAGCATGGGGAATAAACGGGAACAATAAAATAATGTGGATAATTTAATTTCCAAGATACACAAAAATGCAAACAATTCAATTTATAGTAAAAGAATCAATGAAACACACTTCGTAATTGTTTGTGTTAATAAAATTTATATGACATGGTTGTGAGTATACTTAGACTTAAATGCAATATAAACAAAAAAAGAAGTGTGTTTTACTTGGCCTAAAAACAAGGAAAACAAATATGTTTACAATAAGTATTTATTCCCCAGTCTCTATGTGGTTCATTGGTAGTATATTCAGGTAGTTAAATTCGTAAAAAAGTGTGTTTTAAGATTATAAACACTATGGCTGCATTTAAACGCATCATGTCAAAGTATGTGTATGTGTGCGTTGTGTTACTCATTACCATGGTCACTAAGGTAAACGGTCATGGACGTTTGGTGGAACCCCCGAGTCGTTCTTCAATGTGGCGTCAGGTATTCAACTCGCCCCGCAATTATGACGACACTTCATTGTTCTGCGGTGGGTTCAGTGTAAGTAGCATACCGCTCTTTACTAATATGGATATGTTTGTATTTATGTGTTGGTAATTATGGTTGCTTTTATTAAATATAGTGTCGGCTTTGTTTAAGTCAACATGTCCTGAAATCTAGTAACACAGAAATGTACTTTGTTTGTTGACTGTGTTTTAATCCATATGCCAACTATATTTACTCCCTCATATAATCCGGTCATGTTAAATAACTCATTTCAAACTTCTGACTCGCATACGGTAAAATGAATAGCTGACGTAAAGTTTATCGGATGTAACGTATCATTCAGGTAGAAAAGGTGCACAGATAGCAAAAACACTACATACGAAATATATCTTACATTAATATCAGTATACCATATATTAAGCGGACTTAGTTTTTTTGCAATGTTAATACTTAAGGCATATTTAATTTTTATTAGCGTATTATGCGTATTTTACGCATAGCGGCTTTATTAGGTATGGGAGATTGGATATATGTCAACAGTCTTAAAGTTGGCTTCGAATACTATTTTCATATATACTAGCAGAATTTAAAGTAAGAGTAAAAACTTGAATCAATCTTTATTAGCTACATATAGAAGAACATTAATCAACATAATTATTATAACATTAATAAATTACCGCTCTTTTTGAAACCGTGTATATTTGATGAATGCCTGGACAGAAGTAATCAGATAGATTACTTTTTACGTCTTATGTTGCATGTTTGACATTCATAATACTAGTTAGATATAATTTACTGTTGCAGTTAGATAACGATGCCATTATATTACCAAGCAATATTATTTTTGGTAGCAAATGGTATCATATAACAGCCGATTAAGATATAGCAACTCCTTTCATTGTAATGCACTAAACCTGAGTAGGCAAACACTTTGCACCTATAGCCAGGCGAATATTTCGGAGACAAAATAAGCGGCAACATAACAACAGTAAACAAATCGTGAGCATATAAATTTTACATCAGTACAAACAAATTAGGGAAGAAAGCGACATCGTAAAATATAAAATATATAGACTGCAACATTGACTGGTAACATCGGCTTTATACCTTATAATCTTCAACGACCTTAAAAGGCTAATACTCGACAGGAAGTGTATGGACACATGTGTTGTAGAGGGTTGTTCCATAGAGGCACAGCGCCAAATGTAAATGGCAGTTATGCATAGATATTGTGTCGTAGACAATGCTGTTTAAATATATCTTTGTTGGAAAATATAATTTACGAAGTTAGTTTGTACAAAAACCAACGCAAGAAAATAAGAAAGAGGGCTCTGAGAGCCATAGGCCACTTATCTAAGTGTATTGTTTTAGTTATCTGCATATTCTTTTGATATAGTAGTAATGTGGTTAACAAGTAACCAAGTTTGAAGTTCGGTCTAAATAAGATAAAGTTTCTGTCGAAGTTGAACGAAGATTTGCCTATAAATGTATAGAATGCAACCATGCATTTTCTTAACTTTAGAATATTAACCTAGTTTTTACCCCACATGCCCCAGTCATTAGCTCGACCGATATATCATAGAGACAAATGTTCTGACCAAGGTTCATTAATATTGGGAGTAAATTTGACTTATATAAAATTATACAAATTGACCCCCACTTGACCATGTTTCGGTCGAAATATAATTTTTGGCAACTGTTCTGAACAAATTTCATGAAGATCAGGGAATTAATTTGAAATATGGCGTGTTTACAAGCTTTGTCTTTAATCTTACATAGGGAACGGATGTCTGTTACTAACTACACAAGTTTCGGACTTTGCCTAGATATTATTTGGCTATATGTTCTGGCCAACTGTCATAACGAATGGGCATGAAATATAATCTATTCAGTGTTATCAAAAGGCGATCACAAAAGCTCACAGTGAAAACGTTGTGCCGAAATGAGCTAAGAAATCACAGTCTTGAATGTCTAGACAATGTTGATTTATATAATGGAATGCACACTTGTATTTTTAAAAGAAAAATTATTCAACACAAATCAACACAAAACATATGACATTCATAAATTACATCTAATAAAATATTAAATCGTCTTCTTTTGTCATTTCTAAAAATGAGTTATACTATTATTATATTAACACATTATATAAATGTGTGATATTTACTCATTTTATAATTGGTGTTAGGCATACAAGATATATTTTAGTAAAAATATTTAAACAGAAAAACACGTTTAAATATATCAAATTTATAATATACATAAACTTGTCCTCCTCCGTTCGGGTTATACATACGCAAAAATAATATTATAATGAAAAACACATAAAATAATAAGATGCGTTTGTGAAACACTATGTCCTCCATATATTTGACCTTTGACATTGAAGGATGACCTTCACCTTGACCTTACACCACTCAAAATGTGCAGCTCCATGAGATACACATACATGCCAAATATCAAGTTGCTATCTTCAATATTGCAAAAGTTATGACCAATGTTAAAGCTTGACGCAAACAAACAAGCCAACAAACCAACAGACAGGGCAAAAACAATATGTCCCCCAGTATAGACTGGGGGACATAACAATTAATTAAAACGTTTTACAACTCTTACATGCATTTAATACCACAAATCAAACACACGTAAATCTAACATTTTGGTAATAGAAAACATACATTAAGAAGTAATTTTAATAATATTGTTTTCTTACATTAAAAATAATTGCCTTCTTATAATTTTCTTCAATCATTTAAAAAAAAAATCATTAAACCTAAAAATTGATTGTCAGCAAATCATATTCATCATGTAATATTTAAAGCATGTAAAGAAGCTACGCAAATATGAAGCCATATTAAATTGCATAACTAACATTATGATTTATATTAACATATATAACATTGAACTATTACACGAATCTAACAGTATTGCAATCAACACAAGAGTCATCTGCAGGTTAAATCACTTATCATAAACACGTCATGAATAATCCACACATGTTCTTTTATCCTTACATGTGCAAAAGTTTCATAATCAGAACAAATGTCCATATGCCACATTAGTATTTAATTAAATATTGTTTGTTTTTTTTGTTTTTTTCAGAAATCTATAGACTTTGACATCTCGAGAGAAAAGGGTTCGCATATATCGAATATTGCTTGTCATGTGTATACTAAATTTAAAAACAAACTTGAGACTTCAGTACATTTTTTTCAGTTATTTTTAAAGTTATTTCAGTATAGATTATTATTTGATTTTAGTTAAATGGCAACCTCTTTAGTCCCCTTTGGGTAAAAACAATGATCACACCGACCTCCAATATTTACATAAGGTTAATTTGTAGATTTTGCCTACAGTATTAGTTTACGCATGTTACGGAGACAACAATTGAAATCTCTTGTACCCTAGTAATATGTAATTTCCAAGCACGTATGACGACGATTTCAAGCTATAAGTGAACATTTTTTCCAGAGATTATGTTATTCTACCAGTAACGTTTACTTTATATCGAATTAAACAATAAGCAAGTATAGTTGGTGCAGCTAAAACATAAAACACAATTCCACAATAACTCTGAAATTACTTGCAAACTTATACGAAACACAAAATGTTATACACCATGAGAAAAATACTAAATTTCAATTTGTTGAAAAGATTCATAATGAACATTTACCAACTTCACACGCCAATACAATTTATACAGTTTTTTTTCAAGTTCCACATACACTGGTCATACTGAAAAGTAAATCATAACTTTAATAAACCACATAGTTCATAGTATAAGTTAACAATTGTAGACATAGAATACAGCGACCACTCAATGCGAACCAATAATATAATATTTATGTTAATTAACGTATGATACTGCTTGCAAAATGGCATAACTCAAGACCCTATTAAACAATATTAGATTTACCACTTCTGATTCACGGACATATCCACAAGTATAAAGGATATACATCTCATTAAGTTGGAAACACAAAAACAAACAAAAATAATTTCAAGTACATAATTGTTCATGAACATATAAACTTTATGTCAACATTAAGAAATTCAACCTAATAGGCTGAATGCAAATTATTAACACTGCGTTTTACAGTATTATTATATTCATCCGTAACGGTTACAATGTCTTCCTAGTTTTGTAACTACATATAGATCCTCAAAGTATATCCAACAACAAACTGCTTTGTATGACTGTTCAATACTTATAAACCATTTTTTGTACAATTCTATATACACACATTTACAGCATGTAAACAATGAACATATATTTGATTTATTTACACATAGTCCAGGTTATTCAAGTAATAAAAACTTATACAAACATATCTGACAAATTTACACATTTCAATTCCGACAAAAACATATGTACAACAACATATTATTTCTATTTACTTTAAAATTAATTTTAAACTCAAATTATTTTAACAATTCTTTTTACACATATTTCAAGCATAGAAACAGTGAAAACATAAATATATTACACAAATTTCACGTCATTTTAACAATCAAAACTCCATAGAAATTATAATAAAAATGTTTGTAATATTTACAAATAAACACGCGTGGTTGCGTACGTCTCATAAACTAGTTTTAACACAGACATGTACAATTTCAGGACTTGTCAACGACATTTTTATTAATTGTTTAGTGCATTTTAATATAACTATCAAATGATCTTATTTCTAAACATAAATCATAGTCTCTGACAGAAGAACCTTTAAATGTACATCAAACAAATACATAATTAATACATGAAGTACACAATCAAAGTATGCAAGCAAGAATTTTCACAGAATAACTGAACTAGCACATTTAAAAAATGTTTACAATCACAAGTAACTAGCGCTGGTGTTTGAACCATAAACACATATCTCAGAGGCATGAAAAGAACTCAAAATCAACTTCCAATAATATGATGATTCTGAGAAATGCACAACCACAATAACGTTTAGTCAAATGTCGGCCTGTGGTTACGGATACAAGTTATTTATGAATCATATGAATTTTCAAACAACTAGATTTTACATAGACAATTCGTACACAATGACTCAGTGGACAAATCTTCAAATGAACACGTTTATATGCAACAGTTAATTGGGTCATACCGCCGACGACAACTACCGACGAAATGCACATTTTTACTACAATCCTGAACTGTAAAAAATTATTACATAATTCCTTTTAAATGCTTATATCTAAGAAGAAAAATTATATACAAAATGTACAAAAATCCTAAATACTGCTCCTTTGCAATTATTTTTCTATACGTAGATTGTCTGTTTATTATTAGCATACACACTTTTACCGCACAATGTAAGTTTTCAATTTATCGGATTAATTCCTCAATTAGGTCCAATATCGTCTTGGCAGTTGTAACAGCATACTCGGCGTCTTCCTTACTGAACACCTCGGAAGGGATCTGACAACTGTTTACACTATCCGGATAACGGAGTCTGAAATTGGCTGGTCCTTGAAGACTGAGCCGGTCCTCAAATTCAGTTACCTGAAGACATGTAATGAAGTTAGTTGCTCTGATGCTAGCTTGATGTGAAAAGGGGTTTTATTCTAAATGTTTATAAATAACTATATATGATTTGAAACTCCATTTTTTACAACAATATATTGAGTCAGTTATTCGAAGGTTTCTTGTACATATGAATATCGCAAAAAGGTCCGGTTTTTTAGTTGTATATGTTTTTTATTTTTTTATAACATGCATCATTTAGTGTAAACGTTTAGTCTATTTCAATAATTAATACCATTACCGTGCGAACAATTTCGACGTCCAATCCTTCTGCAATCCTTTCAAGACTATGATCCCGCATACGGCATTTGTTGGCATCTTTCAGAAACCACGCAGCTTTCAGAGCCTTCTCGCAAGCCTGAATATTACAAGACCGTAAACGTTAACAAGCCTGTATATTACGTAAAATGTAACTACCACTATTCGTTATAAAATTTAACTTTATTATCAACGTAGATCGGGTATATACTTTGATATGATGTTAAAGTTGATAATCTACTAAATACAAAATGTAATCTAATAGTATGTTTGGGAGATGTTCGGATATCACCGAGACATGTGTCCACAAGTCCCCACATTTCTATTTTGTCGCGAAATCTCAAACTAAACAAATATACCCAGTTGTACAAGCATTAATCCAGATTACTTTATTGTGTCGAAGTACGATGCTTTTAAAGTTCACACGCGGATTAATACATTTGTGCAGTTTCATCAATCAGTCCGAAAAAAACATTTTGAAATACATACGACTTGAGTCTTAAACAAAGTGTTGTATGTTTTTGCTCAAGCACGGAAACATCTCTACTGATTTCAGAAAACCTCGCACCAAGATAGCCAGGTCCAAACGAATATAAGATCATTTTTATTTTTATACAGTTGCATATCTCGTGCAGTAGTATTTTTAACAGAGGTGGAAAATAATTTCAATATCGTTCGTTTTGGTACAATAAATGGCTCAATCTTCGTTGTGACCAGAATAAACTGCCCCAAAATACCCAAGCAAACACGTACATACTTTGTCAAGTATTATCCATATTGCCTTGAGCTATTTTGAGTTACGTACTTCACCAAACCGAAGACCGGACAAGGTCAAATCTAAATTACAGAATCCGTTTTAAGATTGGCTTTAGAATCAAACAATTCAAGAACAACTAAAACTACAATTAATGACATGATTCATAAATTAATTTAAAAAATGGGAGTGTATGTAAATCAGTAAAAACTTCCCTTCTCTTACACAATGCGTTTCAAACAATGTCAAGTGATTGACAGGCATGTATTAACTAGACCATTGTCACAAACGCGATTAATTCCCCGCATCAATTTATCTTCTACGTTCAAGGACAAATAACTAAGAAATGTTTTGATCATTGGGTATAAAGTGTCCTGCATATCTACACTTCATGTTTACAGTTTCAAGTGGATGATTAGATAAATGTTGAAGTAGTTCGCTCCACAAACGTATAACGCTCAATAACTGATTGAACGACCGACCGACAGACCGACTGACATATAGAGTCCAATATACCTTCCATAAACGTTGCTTGTTAGGGAATAACAAAACAAAAATATATAAATTAGTAATTACCTGATGGCAATTATAACATATCCAGTTATAAGTGTCTGGGTGGTTTTCAGCGCAGTTCAAGTGAGATTGGCCAGTTTGAAAGTCAAGTTTAGCTTGTCTTATCCAGCGTCTATATTCCCCTGGGCTAGAAACGGGAGAACACTCAGAGAGCTTTTGAGGTCCTCTTCTATTGAACATATTAAACTCTTCTAGATTTTCTTGGTAACCTCTTGTGTGTAACTGCCCTTTATTAGTTGCATCTACGAAAACGTTCCAGTATCGTGAACCGCGCATGTCTGGTTCATGCGGCTCCGGTTGGAGATTTAGTTGTTCGCTACGTTCGAGTCTAAGAATGCAGTTCTGAATGAAATAGAAGACACGCTTTGAATACTCTTCATGGTCAGGATTTCTATCTGGGTGCCATCTCAACAGCATGCGCCGGATAATTCGTTTTCTGTCTTGAATGTTAAAGTTGTCAAAAGCTTCTTGTAGCTCGTCCATAATACGCTGACAGTTTGTATCAAACGGAATTGATGAAATAGGTTCCGAGTCATATTCAACAACTTCCTGGCTGGTCACTGTAGTTAAGGGTATGAATTTAAAGAGTCGAAATATCGGCACCACAATAGTTCCTCCACGGCTATATCCAGGGTTGACCAAATAGCTTAAATTCAACGTTGAAAAATGGTCCGACGGCATTGCCTCCGTGATATGTGCATATATGAAACGGACCGTATTTGCACTGTCGTCATTTTCATCGTTTTCGATTTCTAAAGCAACATATTTATACTCGTGTACTCTAAACGGTGTTATCTGCTGAACCATAAATCGGTAAAATCTGTCTTCCACATAGGTACCAGGAGTTGGAAATACCACATTTCTTTTTGAAATATTTTCTAATTTTCGTATGTGTTTTCTGTCTAAAAATCGACTAATTTTATCGGGTTCTCTATTTAAGTCTAAAATCTGTTGTAACAGCAAAAGCGATTCTCTCGATAATTGTTTCTGTGTGCACGTTTCCATAAGGTACATTAAACCTGCCCTTAAGGCACTATTCATATTTCCAGTACTTTCTGAATTCTCTGTTTGGTAACAAAGACTGTAATATACACTTTCATTGCCCGACTCCGAGTCAACCCTTGACTTTTTTTGTAAGTGATACTCGTTTTCAATCTCAACACCTTCTACAATATGACCTTTGTAACGTAACGAAATTGTTAATCCCGATACCTCTTTAATCTCAATATTTAACAGCATATATTGTAAGTCATCATCGAAGTTATGCTGTACTTCATCATGCTTTACTAATCTGCACAGTCCTTCAAACAACTGGTCTGAACATACAAAATTTTGAACATGGTCTGCCTCTTCACTGTTCACTTCTATGATATCTTTGGAAATCTCTTCTTCAACATCATTCGTAAGTAAACGTGGCTTCAGTGCTATGGGGAGAAGTTCAAATGGGTCCATCAAATGCGTAAAACGAATGTTTAACTCAGTAAAACCTAGAAAAGTATTCAACTGGCACTTTTCTTCCAATTCCTGTCTATACATGTCGTTATCCGATACAGTTAATTCACATGACTTTATTAGAATTCTTTTCTGGTTTGGTAAGTACAGATGCGTCATGCTTTCCAAGTGTGTTCGAACCTCTCCAGTTTTGCTAGAAATAATTTCGAAAAAATATTGAATAGCTTTGGAAACTACATCCAATACATTAGCAGGAGGCTCAGTGTTGACGAATTGGTCTTTTATTATTCTCAAAACAGTGGCATACTGCAGACATGTTGGCTCAGTTGATGCACCAAGTCTCTTGAACAACTCTACATAACGCTGAAATTGCTGTGGTACTTTGTATAAATATGGTCGAAGTTCTGCTCTATCTGGTGCTGAGACAAATACATTTGACGCTTTGACCATGGCTTCTTCCGGTATCAAAATGACTGGAATGCTTTCCAAAACTCTCGTGTTTATTTGATTCATATTACGCTCCAGAAATCTGAATATACTTTCCATGTAAAATACCTTATTTTGGTGTTGGGTTTGTTCGCTCTTAAAATCATCTTCGAAAACACTACAAATATTCTGACAATGTTTTATCACAGAATCGACTTTAGGTCGTTGAGTTATCTTTAACAAGTTCATTAGTTTCATAACTGGATCTCGTTTGACGATGGAAGAGCTTGTCCAGCAAATATCCGCAGAAGTACAACTACACGATCCCTCAAAACAGATGAAAAAATGGTTCGAACAATATGCTCGAAAAATATTTTCCATTTCAGACGAAATCGTATATGGTACCACAAACTTGATACATTTAATACTGCTAAAAACATGATCATCAAACTCGTCATCAAAATCTCCAAATAAACAAGACACAATCACTTCAGAAGCGGCGATTAAATCTTCATTTACACCCATAGCACCACTTCGCGCGATTCGCTCAGCATAGTCCAGCATCATGACGCCTGTAGGGCTAATGTTCAACCCGATAATTTCCATAAAATCCTTCCAACTTCTGGTCATGAAATGCGCAGGTAAAAATTGATCTTCCATTGCAGCAAATACGGGGTGAGACTTGTCATACAGTTCATGCGCACAATAATATTGGCCTCCAATGTCTATGAAGGGAAGATTTTTTACCAACTCAATTAATCGGTGTTGCATTTTGGAAAAATGCTTTCCCAATTGAGTCAACAACATATGATCTTTCACATATACGATATGAGCCAACCAATATTGTCGTGGCATATGAGTCATGTTTGGAAAAATATTTCGGACATACAAATCTAAGTCGTTTTTGTGTGGTAATTCGAGTAATTGGTACAGATCTTTCAAATGAATGTTTTCCACTACAACCACTTTTCCTAGACTATGCGCCCAGTCATTTAAGCCTGCTGGTGGCATTTTACTGCTTGACACGACAACGTCTACCATTTCATCGAGACTGACGAACGATCCTCGTTGCATTGTTTCATACAAAGGAAGTTCTCGAAGAAGGATTTTTGCCCGTTCTTTTAGTTTCATTGTGAGGATGTCTGTACTTTGATCGAAAACACGTAAAAATTTAAACGCTTCATCACTTGTTACATTGCAAGATAACAGTTTAGATTTGTGATAGTGGACACATAAAAGAACTTGATCTGGATTGAATGGTGAGGCTATTAAACGTTTCAATACATTTATTACTGCATTGTCAATTGATGTCTCTTCTTTGAACACGCTCGAATCCAATGTTCCAATCTTGGCTTTTTCTGCAATAGGCCGTATATCGGCATGATATGAACCTGACAGAAGAGTGTACGCACGCTCGATCGGTATCAATTCGTAAATACATTCATCGTGTGTAGTAAACTGTGATGGCAAAAATGCCCATCCTGATATTGCTGCTAAATTTCTTTCGAACACATTGACATCCTTTGTTTTTTCTTCTGCCGTAGAGCGTTTGGAATCATCCAAAATGAATTTCCATAACAGGCGAATAGTACTAGGTTCGATAGGACTACGATCGCTGGATTTCCATTTTATGTTCGCCCCATTGCAAAATATCTCTGGATTGTAAGACAACGGCAATAACTCCACAAATTTTTCAAATGTGAAGCGCAACAATACTTTGGCTTCAAAAAGTTTCTCTCGATATAGTAATGATACAATGTCGTAGTGTAAAAACAGCTCGGACGAACCTGGTAATATGGCGCAATATTGACTACAAAACACAATGCTTTCTTTGCTGTATTTATGCAAATAGTTTTCATTCGTTATGCACAGCGGTAGATCATTAATTTCGTCGTCAAAACGATCATAATGTAGTATATAGCGCAAAATGCTAATTGCAACGTTAATTTTGCCTATTATAGTTTCTTGAAGGCAACAATTAACAGTACTTACTCTGTCCTTAACTATTTGCATCACAACCCATGGATCTGTTTTCAGAATGTTTTTTTGGCCTGCCTTTTTCATTGTTTCAACGACAACATGATTCACTGAAGATACTTTTACGGACATGTCCCCTAACGTGTTCTTTATTAATTGCTCTTGTTCCCTGGAACATTTTTTCCACAAAGTATCTACAACAGCTCCTTTAATGCTTTTCAGATTTGTGGCCAAATGTATCCATTCAATACGAAAACGTTGATCGCGTTTTTCACCCTGTTTTGTTTGCGTTTCTGAAACACATGGGAAGAGATGTATTTGGTGTTCGATTACCGTACGGTAAAATTCTTCCACGAAAAACTGCCAATAACTGTGCTGTGTGTATTCGTGTCTAGGAAAGTGACTGAAATATATTTGAAAGCAATTCCGTAGGAACCACCCGTTGAGAAATAGGTCCATATTCCAATCAATCCAATATGCTTTCAGAAAGTTCAAAGCGCTTATCGTAGCTTCAGTGACAACGGTGGAAAGAAGAAACCTATTCCATTCCATACGATAACCTTCCTCCCAGAGTCCTCGCCTTGCTCTATCTAGTGAAAAGTGACCGTTGATATTTAAAGGAAGTCCAGTTAACACCGGAAGAGGAAGAAAACAGTATACTTTTCCATCAGTCACGTCCCAAGTCAGATTGCCGTTTGGTTTATGGGCCCCTTCGTACGTTTTTGTGCGTTTTGCAATCTCCTTTTCCTGTTCTATACGTTTCAGAAAGCTTTCAATAAAATCTTTGACGTTTCCTGAACACAGTTTCAATGAAACGCCGCCGATTGGGAGAAGGGAGAGATCATCATTTCTTAGAAGGTTTTGAATGGAATCTAATCGTGTTCCACTATCAATGTTTGCTCCAAACTGATGTACAACTAGCCATGTCGTGTCAATATTTTTAGTATCATGTATTCGCAGCTTGTAAAGTACATTGAATGGTTGTTCAATTAAAATGTTTTCTTTTTTTGACACATTAGAAATTATTGCTTCGTTCACCGCATTAAAAAAATCAGCCCGCCGTGTATTGTCTTCGCCATCTATCAATTCAGACTCAACTTTATATTCTTCTGTATACTCTCCATTTTCGTACTTTATAATTTTCATCTGCCTGATATTTTTGAGAAAATGCAAACAGTCGGGCATAACATTGATAAAACTATCAAGAATACTGTCAACATCCAAGGTTGTAAGGCACGCATTACTTATCACTGATTCCTCTTGTCGCAGTGGGAGACGAAACATAGTACCACGTGTACCAGGCATTGGCGGGAAACCGATAGTGGTATCTGGAAAATCGTCCTTCAAATCGTCAACATTATATCGAATACCCGGTTGACCGTCTGAAATGTCTGTAATATGTTTGAATAATGGATCAAAAATGCACACATCACCATGTTCCCCAAGTCCTGGTCCCTTTGTAAGAAAGGAAGGTGTGTCCGTTATGTGATAAACGGCATTGAATCCAACTCCAAATTTGCCTGTCTTTGAAGAATCGTTAGTTTTACTTCCTATGCCCAAATTCTGAATCCCTTCAAAATCTTTCTCAGAGAAACAGCTATCATTGTAGACGCACAACGCTGGTTGAAGACCATTTCCGTGTTCCAACGATCTCCCAACATTCTTGTTTTCATAGTACTTTATAAAATGAATTTCACGTGCACATGCGTCATCAGCATTCTGTATTAGTTCTTTCATAATAGTTTCATCACGCGGATACTCTTTTAGTAAATTATTCAAGCGTGTTGTTAGCTCTTCACGTTGCCCAAACGGGATTGCACGCGTATGTTGCCTTATAAGTTGCAGTCGTTTTGATCTTACTCCAATAGCCTTACCAAGACTAGGAGAAATATCATCATGCAACAGAGAAAGTCGTGTTTTCGTTGGCATTTCAATATCTTCAAGCGCAAGTTTACTTGTTGGAAGAAAACGACCCTCTCTGTCAGGCGCAATAATGCATTCTTCATATTGTTTTATATCGTCATATGTTTTCTTCTCTCGATTCAGGCATTGGACTAAATTTTCTAAAATATTAACAATGTCTTTGATGTTAAGGTGTACGTTTTGTTTGTTTTCATGTGCTTTTATTTCTAAAACATGTATGATATCGCTAACACTGAAGCATTCCTTGACGCCTAGTTTTTCGAAAATTCTCCAGCGTGAGACAGATACATCTGGTAGCCCATAGAGGTAAGGAGGACATGATCGAACCGAGCACTTTGCTACTTTGTCTATGGAAACCAACGTTTTATCGACTTCGATAATGGGTTTCAAAAGCGTAGCACTAAAGTTAGAAGCAATCATATTTTGGAATGTATCCTTTGGAATATTATTTGTCAGACCATCTAATGCTTTGTATATGTTGTCGACGATTTTATGAGTTTCACGTGAATATTTTCCTTCTTCAAACTCATTACCAACTGTATTTAATTGTTCCATTATCACTGGAATAGTCAACTGGCGACTATCTCTAACACCGAGATTCTTAAGTAAGGTGGACTTTATCCAATCCTTTTCATCTACTATGCTATGAATAGATCCAACAGTAGAGTAGCTGTCCTGTCTAAACAAACCACCAGGTTTACCGAGCACAAGTACTGTATTCTTTTTGCTTCTGTGTTTCGAACATTTTATATCACTCTCACAAACTAAATGGTTTTCATTTGTGTCGGCCTCCCATGTGAAAGGCCAGTCGAAAGGTTTTTGTAAAACGGGTAGAATTCTACAACATTGGAGCTTGTCAAATGTTGCCTTTGGAATGTCAGATTCCGCCAAATATTTCAGCAAATATCCCATACGAATTCTAGTGCACTTCACACATTTCTTTGATAAAGCTTCTAAACTTGCGCACCTGTCAAAAATGAGATCAGGGGGTAAACTTTCACAATTCATTCCAAATTCAACAAGCTTGGCATATATCTTTGGCTCATTTAATTTTTCACATTTAGTGATAAACCGTTCATCCGTGTCAAAGAACATCTTCGTAAGTTTCGATTGCGGGTGGACGAGGTCTAAAACTGATCGTAATCTACCACACGGTTGGGTTGTAATGCATGGAAGGGTTTGAAAACATTGTTTAACCTTTTCATCTGCGTCCATTATTGTGCAGGCGAGCAAGTTGTTGCGAACAGTTTCTTTATTTGTCCAATATGGATCACTGATGTGATGGAGGAAGTGCACTAGTACGTCGGTCTTGGAAATAAATGCACGTTCGACAATTGACGTTTTGTTTTTGTTAAACAAACGTAGATTATTACAGACAACGTCAGGAACATCAACAACGGTCCTATCTATTCCAAACGGTACATTCAACAAAAAGTCGAAAAATGCTTGAAAATGCTTAGTGAAAATCATTTTCCCAAGAATCAGAATTTTACTGAATGGAATGCTGTTACTTCGGTCTCTGAAAACGGGTTTATTCTGATCTACAACAGCTCTGTAGAAGCTTGCAACAAAGGGCAACACATCCGGATTGAAATTACTAGGCCATATGCGGTATGCATCTTCGTTCTTTTGACAACAACGATTTGTTATCTGAATATGACTCAGTAGTGCTGCAACTAAAGGATCCTGCAGAAGAAATATATTCCAATCATGAGAAATGGACCTCGATCCACTCTTTTTGTCATCTTCATTCAGTAGGGTAAGTCTCTGCCTATCATCCGACACTCTAAAACAACCATTGATATGAAACGACAATCCAGTTTTAATTGGCAACGGAAGGAAACAGAACATATGGCCTGTATCGTAGTTTCCTTTAGTCAGTGTTTCCAATGTTTGACATGTCCAATCATCTTTCGTTTTACACGGTGTTGCAACAGCAACAAGAGGAACTGTGTCAACGGTTTTTAACTGTTTTGGTTCATTTTTTGATACCCATGTTACAAGCCATGTAACGTTTAGAGCGGCTACGGAGTAAAATGGATTAGGAAATAACGAAGCCTGTTCATAAAAAGTCTGTCTAATATTTACAGTATGGTGCTCTTCCATACCAAAATCACATTGATATTGATGGACTGACACAACCTTTTTCAGAATACCAGTCTCAAGTCTAGTGCAGCTTTTACCAGTATGCCTAAATGAGTCCTTCTGTACCATATAAATATTCTTCATTTCATTTGCTGACGTAGCATTAGCCGATATGTGGAAAAGTTTTATTGATACTACGTTTTGGCAAAAAAGTAACAATTTGTCCGCCGATTTCATCAACATCTCAAATAAAGATTGAACTTCACCGTGCGAATAAACTGTTTTACAAATTTCACTCTGGTCAGCTTGTTGAGCTGTTCGTAGTGGAAATCGAAACAATGTACCTTGATAAGGTTCAAACGGATCATTTAACACATTGCAACCGAACATACCTTGAAATGGCTTGAATTGACCGCTGTGTCGCTTAACCAAAGTTCGTTTTGATAAAGGTATTCTTTTCCCATTAGACCGTTTCGAAATACTTTTATCATCTAGGTATTTTTCATGCGGATCGAAAATCACCATGTCCGCACCAGATATAAAGCTCGGAATGTCAGTTATGTTGTAGACAGCATTAAAACCAAGCCCAAATTTACCAATTGTTGTAACGTCTTCGGATTTAGCAGAATTGTTAAACTTAATGATATTCCGGAGGTCTTTTTCGGAAAAGACTTTATTGTTATAACACCACAATGCACTACCTTGAAAATCGGAGAGACTTTTGCTAAGTAATCTTTCCCGGGAATCTGCATGTTTACGCTCATCATACACGAAACAAATTTCTGTAGCACCCGCATCATCAGCATTTTGCAACAATTCTTTAGGCACGGAAAGACCGTCTGTATATCCATCACGAAGAAGTGATCGCAAACGTGTAGTAAAACGTTCATGTTGGCCCCAATGATCAAAGTCCTGTGCCTCTGCCAGGGAATGTCTAGTGACAGACTTCACGCCAAGCTTTTCTGCGGTACGGAATGGTATTTGATCATGCACATAGCAAATATTTTCACCATCGACAACATCGTTAAACCCTGTTGGGTCGTCATCATACACACATTCCGACAATCTTGCAAACTTAATTGTTTGGTCTGAGTTTGATTGTACAACCACCAATATATTATCCGATGCCCAAGAAGAGTCAATGTTGGCTTCTGCTAACCTTTCAAATATCATCTGCGCGCATTTCAAATCTTTATTAGTTTCAGCTTGACTTAACTCTGTGTTCAAATATTTTTCCTTTAAATCTTTCAATACGCGTACAAGAACGTTTTCATCCTGTCGTGAGTGACATCCTAACCAAGCGAAAAACGTTTGCAACTGTTTGCAAACGTTTGATCCAAGTTCTGGTGAAAGGAAATACATGTATGGTTTTAATTCTATATCATCATCATTCTTTTTTATGACGACTTTAGTAGGGGCATGAAAATTGTTGTCAGCTGTCCAAACAAGTGCATTTGAAACAATGGATTTTTTTACGTCTGGAGTTGATTGTACAGACAAGGCTTGGTAGATTGTTTTGATCACTGTCAACAATTCCAGCGTCATGTCTGTTGATATTGAAAATTGCTTAATGCTTTTCAATTGGAGAAGAATTGTGTCAGCAGAAGGAGGTATATTCCAACCATAAAACGACGACAATTCGATTGAGCGCGGTTTTATGAGCGGTATTGAGGAACATACTAGTTGCCAAAATTTGATTTCTTTCATAACACTTGGACAACATACACGATTCTTAGAAGAAAACCAGGTAAGAAGATGGGGAAAACGATCATGCTGTTCACACTCTTCTCGACAACAGTATGTTAAACATGACAGGTCTTTGATTTCGTCTCCTAGATTTTTTCCTAACCCTAGTGTTTGCCGGAGTACACTTGGGTTGTTTTCGATGTATTCTTGAAGAGCTTTAGCTTTGTCGTACATTTTATTGTCGATTTGGGACACGGAGTCAATGGTTTTTGCAACAACGTAGATATGTTCAGGTAGTATATTGCCGACTCCTTTCATTCCGAGTTTGATAAATGCAGCTCTGTGTGGTCGCAATTTTTCTTTAGCGGCCGGAAACACATGTTCTCCATAGAACAAACGGCATAGAAATTCATCAAATGGATCAAATATTTCTGACGGCTTAACTCGTCGTCCGGCAGTGTCTGTAATGAATCGCATTTCGGAGACAGTGCCAATCAGCGGAGTAAACTTTTCAACATTGTTGAGAAAGAATAGCATTACATGTTTATTTTCTTTTTTTGACATGTCAAACGCGGGAACTTCGAATTTCACTCTCATAAATTCATCTAACGTCAGTTTTATGCAATCTAGCCTTTTCGCAACGGTCTCTTCATTTCCTCTAACTAAAATGCAGTTGCTAGGAAATTCAATACCTTCTGGAAACTTGTCTCGTTCAGATTCTCTTACAAAATGTGTGTGGCAATCAACGTTAACACATGTTCCTAATTCATTGAGAGACCTAAACAACCGCAGTTTTTGTAATAAATACACCAAATCGCCGTTGATTGAGCTAAATATTGCAAAGAAGTCAAGTAGTTTAGATCTGTTTGACATTGAGGCATCTTTGTTAAACGCATTTATCCTTGGCTGGTCAATCGATCGTGCTTTCCTTTGCAATAGCTGTTTAACATCTTCAATCGTTGGACGCACTACAAACTCTCTGATCAAATCACATGATAACCAACTAGGCAACTCAGGTATGACAGTAATTCCAAGCAAGCGAAGGCTTCGCTCAACGTCATCATTTAAGCATATGTTACTATTTCCAGTTATGTCATGCTTTAGAAGTAAATCCGACTTGTACAAAGCGACAAGTTTTAATTGATGTTTCGAGTCAAAGGACCCGAATTCCAGAATTGGAAATATTGGCACATCTGCAAACTTATGGATTCCACGATGCGATATAGAACTCCAAACATGCCAAAGCCAGTTTATTTTCAGATTTGACCTCTCAGTCATAATCAACGATGGTTCCAAATGTGACTGGATGGTTCGGAACAGCAATGTTTTCAAAAATGCGTCATCTAAATCTCGAATGGGGTAGTGCTCTAAAGTTAAGAAAAACAAGAGATGTGTTTGTCAGAAACACGATGCCCCCTACTGCGCCGCTTTGAAATAAATTTTCTATTTATCATTTGGCAGGTATAGAAATTATCTCCTTTTAAAGCTTATAACTTTCCTTGGGTTGTGTTTTTTTTTATTTTTGACCTTGAGGGATGACCTTAACCTTGACCTTTCCCCACTCAAAATGTGCAACTTCATGAGATACACATGAATGCCAAATATCAAGCTGCTATGTTCAATATTGCAAACGTTATGACCAAACTTTAACCAAGGTTAAAGTTTTGGACAGACAGACAGAATGACAGACAGACAGGCCAAAAAAAATATAACCCCTCTTCTTCGAAGAAGGGGGCATACAAACAATAAAAAAAATCATGGTCGTGGCAGGTTTGCTACGACAAGGTGTGCATTAAGGTCAAAATTCAATGTATCATTTTGTATCCCTGCGTAGTCCAAAGTGGTGCTTATTTCTAAATAGTTCCTTTTCTCTTCTTGAATGAGAGCCATTTATCAATCTGAGACTCTGAGATATGTCTTATGTGGATATTTCTTATATCCTATCTGGAGTACTTTGATGGATTTGAGGTTATCTTAAAAGATGCACTCGTGGGGGGAGTCGAAATAAAGCTTCCGAAACAGTTTTCTACAGTGTCTGCATTCAGTGGAGATTTTCTATCATATAAGTTGCGAAATTGTATCTTTGTTATAGCAATTAATGGAAGAGGACAGATTTATCTTTAAATTGATACCATGCTTGCATAACTTGATATATAGGAAAGGAACGAAAATTGCTCAGAAAGTTGGCACTTGTATAATGGGATACATTGGGAATTGTAATTGGTGTTATCTAACCTTAGACGATAGACGATAACATTATGCTGACACTTGTCATGTATCACAGGCTCAAATGTCTCCGCAACACATATTTGTACGCAGACATATACACTTTATATTATACAGTGGACAAAAGACGAATGATCATTAGTCAGCGAACAGGTCGCAGCCAATATTCCTGTTTACTACCATGTACACACTAAGTAATTAAACTGTCAAAGTTTCAGCAAGATGCACGCATTTATTTAAGAGGAGTTGAACACACACAAGTTTGGGACCATATATTCTATGGCGGAAAAAAGGCGAAGGGCCATTATTCTGCCAAAACTAGTCGCAGCCAAATTTCCTTTCAAGACCAATTACCAATTACGGTTATTAAACTGCGAAAGTTTGCGTGCGATTTATAAAGTAATTAAAGAGAAGTTGTAAACACACCATGTAGGGACTATATATTCTATGGTGGAAAACGGACAAAGGGGCATGACATTGGCAAATCTCGTCCCAGCTTAAAACAAATTCTTTCGTCATCTATACATTAAGGTCAACAGTGAACATTTTAGCGGGATTCACACAGAATCACCTAATTATTAAAACACAGCATTTTCGGTACTTATTTTATTACAAAAATTACTTCATGATAAGGACTCTAGCAAATTATGACATTATACGTATAAACTCGCCAATTATGTATTTTACTTGAATTTTAAGGCGGCCTTGATCGCATTATGAAAGGAACGCAGATAATAATGTCGACCAAACACTGTATTTATTACACGTAAAGATAAAGATACTTGACTAGGTTCTACACCTACTTCCACTAAAGGTTACTTAGCATTAACTCCCAACAACAAAAAAAACTTACCCTTTTCACATATGAAGCGCATGGCATCCGTTGTACATTGGTCTAGTCCTTTCAACGGGGCGATGAATTGTCTTTCACTGCCAGGAAACATGTATATTTCAGTCTCAGAACAAATGTATTTTGAACTTCCATTATGTTTGAAGGTGTCCCATTCTCCCGAGGCCAACAATAACAGATCAAGACCTTCCAATGTTTTAGTGTCTCCTTCACTTGTAAGATACGCAACGAGAGCATTCTTCTCTTGATCTGTCATGTATTTGTACGTCGGGTTGTATTTTAAAATACTTGCCAGCATGACTGGCGAAATGTCGTTGATTTGGTGCTCAGAGAACGAATTGTATGTCAAAAAAACGCGTTTGGGTACCACAACTGGGCACTGCCCGCAAGCAGCTATTGCTTTTCGAACCGTTGATTTGACTAACTCTAATTTGTTAGGAAGGTTTACAAACGTGGTGAAAACCACATCCGTAACACGTTTCCAAGAATTAAATTGTTCACAAAACACAATACCTTTGTCCGCACACAACTTCAATGCGCTTTTTAAGAAACGTTGCCTCCATTTATCAAGAACTGTTTCTAAATTGGGAATCCACAAATACACTCCATCGACCAATGGCGACTTGTTTTCATTCATGACCGCAATGTTTATAGATGTATCGAGGGCCTTCTCGAATGCTAAAGGCAGTGCCTCAGACAAAAGTTTCTTATTCCAAAGAATCTCATCACTCAGGTATTGGTGTTCCTGGTCGTCAGTTTCCCATTTCAAATGGTGTCTGTTCTGGTTCAGTGCAAAGAAACCATTGACATGAAAGGGCAAGCCTGTAAGTTTCGTTCCTTCTTTCGGAAGAGGCAAAAAGCAAAATATGTGCCCTTCAACCGCAGATAATGGCTCTATCTGTGCGGCGACACCAACACATGGACTAAGCCCTAACTTGGGGCTCTGAATTAGCCTCCGGAAATCATTTGACGCACTATGAACTATGTAATAGTTTACAACAAGCCACTGTGTTAATTTCGATGTTACAGAAGGTGTTTCTTCTTTTATCGTCATTTTAAAAACACATGGCACATCTTGCTTAGAAGATGCACTCTTTATACAAGAGAAAAACGACTGTCTTAATGTTTGTATTTCTTTCTCATTTTCAATTTGTACTCGTAAAACGTGTTCTTCGTGTCCTGACTGTGAAATTTTTAACAGGTGTAAACGCACGAGTGATTTCAGGAAGATTAAAATACTCGATGATTCAGAACTAAGACTACCAAACAATTTTTCGACCTTACCGACATCATACACATCCTCTGATATTGGAGAAACCTTTTCCCTCAGAGGAAACCAGAACATAGTTCCGCGAAAGTATCCCTGTTCTACAACGCATTTATCAAATCCGTATTTTCCTCCAAGTGCGCGCAAAACATCGCTCGTTTCAATGCCTTCAATGGAAGCTAGTCCATCAATTTTCAATGTTGCATTAACCTCGTTTGCAGGTCTTTGGGGATCGATAAGAAGCATTGTGTTGCCACTTATAACACACGGGCAGTCTGTAACGTAAATTAAGTATTACCACCACCTTTGTTAGAAAGACGTATGCATATTAAGTAAAAAGGACCAAATGTATATAATAAGAAAATGTGAAGAGTAAGGTGGGTGATAATTGCTACATAATTTGATGATCTAGTTTCTGATGCAGTGATTGGTGCATAATTGTCAAAGTCATTTTACTGCCATGGTGACTAGATATTATTTAATATATAAATTAAATAGTTTGTGTCACATCAGTGTTGTCACATGATTTGTATTATATTCAGATGATGCGAAAAGCAATCTTAATTATTTAAATGGCAGTCGTGTTAAAACAGAAATACCAAATTGTATAATACGTCATCTATAGAATGATTTATATAGGCAAAATATAACTATTTTATATAATAGTTTTATCTATATTTATTCACTGTACCTGTCATATGGAAAACAGATTTGAATCCTAATCCAAATCGTCCAACTTTGAGGCTGTCTTCCTCCTTGACGCTGCTGTAAATCATCCGAATTCCTCGCCAGTCTTCTTCTGTGAACTCGGCGTCATTGTAAATGCACAGGGCTGGTGCCTTCAATAAAAAAATGCACGACCAGATTAATAAATTGTTCCTTGTTAAACGCGTTCTACGTGTTACAATTACACACCAAATTTGCTCAAGTTGAAACCTTCTTGTATTCGAGTAATGCTTCGGACAAGTAATATGACGACAGGACGGCCAGACAGACAATCTGAATCTAGCCTACAACTTACTAATTTTCTGTGAGAGTGGAATAATTAAGAATATTTATAAATGGTTTTGATAGTACGAATATTTTGTTTACATCTGCCGTAAATGTATTCCTAATTAAACACAGAAAGTAAATATCAAACCGTCCCAAACCTGAAAGAATTTCGTAAACTCTGGAGATTTTTTCGTCAAATCTCTATTAATCCGTCTGCTTTCCAGCAGAATCTTCAACTCTGAAGCACCCGCGTCATCGGCATTTTGAATCAATTCCTTAAAATCAGAAAAGCGACATTTTGAATCAATTCCTTAAAATCAGAAAAGCGTCATTTTAAATCTATTCCTTAAAATCGGGAAATCAACACAATCATTCAATTTCTTAAAATAAGCTAATTAACACATTAAATAAATTCCGAATAATAAGAAAACCAATCAATTTATCAAGTCATTATATTAACAAATGGCGCATTTTGAAAAAAACACCTTTTAATCAAACATGGCACATTTTGAATCAATTCCTTTAAATAAAACAATGCTAACTTTGCAAGAAATGAAAAGCATTAGCGGTCATAATATCTTTGCTTTTTAAAGAAATTGCAATCACAATATAATACCTGTTGTACGTTTGTGAATCACAAACGTACAACAGGTATTATTAATGTATTACAACCAATGATTTTATTTATTCGCTTTATGTTTCCATTCAGGATTGTTTATAATTCAAGGAGAATTAACAAAAACAATTTCAATTTCATTATTCGACTTTCTATTCAATGCAAAACGAATAACATGCGAATAATTTATGATATTGCATAGAGTGTACTTTTTAACACGAAAAAAACAGAAATGATGCTAGTGTGGGTCCTTACTTTGAGAATCTGTCCGCCATCTGGGTACTCAGAAAGAATGCCTCTGAGCTGTTTGATCAGGGGCGGCTGCTCCATACCGGAGAAGTCCGGCCTCCGTTTTCTCGGCCCTCCGCTCGAAGAAGCTTTAATACAAAGGGATAATATGTGCGAGACAATGGTATACATCGAATACTTCACATCTATTTGCGCAGCGCTCTGGGGTTTAATGCATGTGCGTAAAGTGTCGTCCCAGGCTAATCAGGGGCGACACTTTCAGCTGTTATGTGTTTTTTTGTCAATGAAGTCTCTTCTAAACACAAATCACGTCTAGGCGGAAAGTGTCGTCCCTGGTTAGCCTGTGCGGACTGCACAGGCTTATATGAGACGACACTTTACGCACATACATAAAGCCCCTTTTTCCCAGAGCGCGGATTTTTTTTTAATGTTAATGCTTTATTTGGAATTTAAATGTTGACTCGACCACCTTTAAAACGTATTATCAACGCAATGTTCTATGTTGACACAACCAATAAAACTAAATAAAAGCAGTAGCTGTTACTTCAAGATAAGTACAATACTTAAGAATTCTAGAGAAATATACAATGGCGACAGACTCGCGTGTTTTCAGACTATTATTAAGAGATCCCTGGACACTATCAATGTAAAAGATGCTATTTAGACTCGTTTTACATAGAAACAATTTTCATGCATTTAAATTAAGTCGGATAGCTAATTGCATTAATGAACTTATACTAGTAATACTACGTTAAACCTACCCATGTTTACGGTTCTGATGTGTGTGGTATGGTTATAAGCTCGCTACGTTCATTCTGTAAAATAAAACAACAGGGCTTCATTAAACATGACGTAGAACAACGGGAGGAACCCAGTTCATGATGTTTTAGCTTGTGTTATTAAGTATAGACAAATAAAAAACAATGCATTTTCGTTTGTGCTAAGCAATGTTATAGTTAAAACTATATATCTGGCGGAAAAAAAGCGCCAAACCAGTTCTCAAGAATGCAGATTTAATAATGCATTTAAGTGTTACATTGTGTATAGACATGTATTGTCTTATTTCATTTGTAACGTGCTCGTTGAAAGAAAACATTTTTTTTTGGCATACTATTTTCTGTAGACTCGCATCTTACTGAAATGAACATATATAATAAATTAAGGTTCGGATATCTGCTGTTACTTTCACGTTTTTGTTTATATATGATATTATATGCCTTAAAATTCGATGACAGCAGTTTACATATTTGGGGACAACAACAAAGATACTAATGCCATGCTTAAGATCTAACATGTATACAAAACCACGACGTACTTTTATTTGTTTTAAAACATTTTCACTGACCGACAGGTCATCAAGTCATCAATATACATAAAATAAGTTCGAGTCATGAACGCACCCATTAAGGTTACTTTATAAACATTCCAGCAGATCTCACTAAACTCCATTGAATTATTTTAAAAACTACATCAGGCTTGTACTGCCAGAGACCATGCTTTCGTCTCTATTCTATATTCTTAAAACAAGATCACGTATAAACAATTCCAAATTATTTGTAATACCTGATTTATATATTCCATCAAGATCGCAGACTATAATTTGAAGTATCAGCAAATATTTGGATACATAATATATTTCATCTTTTCATAGATAAAACTTCGATAACCTTAAACTTCTTATCAATAAGTGTTACATTTTGAAACACTACATTACTTTATCGAACACTTGAATCAAACCATTTGATAAAACAGTATCGAATGACGCAGCTTAGGAAAAGATATACATCTAGATATGAGTATAGCGGACAATGAATTTTGAATTATTATCGATCTTCCTTTGTCATTGATTTTGCTTTTCAACACTTTGAGGTTAAACATATATAGCTATTGAAAAACAATCATTGCGCATTCGGAAGCTAGGTCTGCATGTAAGCTATCTCACACAAACTCTCTTCACAATACTTCTATTCAAAACTGAAACTATTTAACCCATTTATGCCTAGTGGACTCTCCCATCCTTCTAAATTGGATCAATTGATTTCCAAAATTAGGGATGTCTAGTATATGTATTTCTATATTCATAATATTTCTTACCGAAATTCCTTAAAGCAAACATCATGCGGCGTCTCATCTTGATCTACGCTGTTTGCCAAGGCCTTTTTTCTAGACGCTAGGCATAAATGGGTTAACGTGTGCCGTTGTGGTTGATATTTCTTATTCTCGTTCAGATTTACATTTGTGTGGTACTTTGCTTAATTACATAATTCTGAAACATGTATGCAGCATACTGTTTAATTGATGAGTATATATGAGACGCGCTCTGAGAAAAATGGGATGTAATGCATGTTCGTAAAGTGTCGTCCCAGATTAGCCTGTGCAGTCCGCAAATTTTCAAATAATTAGGGGCATATAACGCTGTTAAGGTACCAAAAAATGGCGAATATTTTTTTGGGAGCGAGTGTAACCTCTGATATGTATCGAAAGTTCCGTTGTATTCAAATTGCCCATAGTCAGCATTTCACGTGAACATTTAAATGGCATTTTTACTCGAAAGATAGACACGTATTTAAGCAATACACATGTCATCTATTCACTCACATATTTATCTATTTAAGATAATAATTTCCGTATGCAGAAACGGATATGCCATACTTTAACAAAGCCTGTATTTATATAAATTCACGTGTGTTACCGTTAACTTCCCAAGTGAACTATGACACCTTTGAAAGAGTGTGCGTAACCAAATATGCAGATCGATTAGCTATGTTGTACAAAGGGTAGTTTTCAAAAGTATACCTAGCAAAATCGTCATTAATTGTGTATTATATAGACTAGTCTTATTTATAAGACGTGCAAAGAATTTAGAGATACTTTGTATATGGGCTAAATTCTTTGGAACGTCTTATCGGCCAAGGACTAGTTGCAATAATGTAACTCTGGACTCCGTTAACACTACGTTTCGAGTTACAAGTCGAGAGGATACAAGCAATGGAGCAAAATCAAAATCTATAAAATAACATTTTCTCCGGCAATTAGAGTAAGGGTCACCCAAGAAAACAATTTGTATTCATTCCCAGACGAAAAAAATAAACAGTTAACGANTTTATTCCTTCAGATAAAGGAATTCACATGTTTAATACTAAATTATGAGGTAATATCAAACGATATATTTCAAATTAGTTATTATACAAATAAGGTCATTTACAAATTTAAAAAACAAATGTAAATACATGAGTTTAAATTCAATTAAAAACTTAATACATTTACATAAAGACAGTACCTTTCTCACTACATTCCCGCACAATTTAAAACATCGACTGTAAATAAACACATTATCTCAGCAGGAAGGACGCATTGCTATGGCGTGATAACCGCGAACTTCATTTTTCAAAAACCTACTTGTTACAACGATATTTGAAAACTCAGCTCATTGCAATGCGCATGCGCATCGTGTGCAATTGAACCAACGTTTTGTACGTGAATAAATTATTAAAAGGACACATGTGCCGACTTTAATACAAGTTTCAACTTGGGTTTATTTTTTCATTTTAAAGGAAGTAACGATTTACAACATAGCAAAGTATATTTTAACGAAACAAATCATCCGTGTATCTGAGTATACAAAATCTATTCAAAACATAAAAAAATATAAACATGCCTTTTTAATGTTTAATTACTGTTTCCCACGATAGAAATATTTAATGTATTAGTAAACTGTGTTGTGATCGTATTGATCGTATGACGATGTTGATGCTGGTGCTGATGATGTTGCTGCTGCTGATGATGATGATGACGATGATGATGAAGATGATGATGATGATGATGATGATGATGATGATGATGATGATGATGATTTTGCATAAATGTACTGAAGGTTCAGAATGTGTTGCATCCTGATTTGCATCATAATATTCATCGTCTTTGAAACACAATACTTTTCTGGTTGGATTTTCCGCAGATTATTATTGATGTCACTAAATAACTTTATCGTGGAACCTCAAATAAATGATAACGAGTGTCTTCGCAAAGCTGATCTTGAAACGATGCATGTTTTATTTGAATTCGTCAACATCTTAATCTTTTGAGTATTTAAGCGTCGGATTTGTCAAGTGCGCATCGGGAAGTGTCTGAATCATAGATAACAGCCCACACGCTTCGTCGTCTAAGTTCAATGTCCATATCGTTATTGATTGTTTAAGTAATTTCATTTACCGATAAGCGGTCTTTACAGTTTCAGAGGCCTAATTTAAGGAATGTAAATCTTCTCCCCGTCTGATATTCCAGTCGGCACACGGAATAGTGGCCCACCATAAAATCTCTTCTAATCTAATCTTATCCTTTCTCTCAGCTGATTGAGAAATTGCTCTTCATGATTTGGACCTAATTATGATAAGCCCTGTTTATAGTGGTAATAAATGATGTTTCTAGTGTAAGCAATACAATACTGAGAAAACAAAAGTAATGTATGATTAATCATTTTTACGTCTTCTACTACTACTTATAATAATCGTAATAACAATAACAAAAAAACATTGATAATAATATTAATAATATTAGAAGGGTATAGAATATTAGAAGGCAATTATAAAAACGTAAAACTATCACGGCCTTTTATATGTGAGGATGAACCATAGTTTAGAAATACGTGTCTTGCTTTTGAGACATGGACTAGGGATTTCTTTCATAATATATATGGTATGAAGGCACAGTAGACGTAGTGCTGTGCGCATTGTGCAAGCGCCATCGCATCCATGGCAAGAATTGGAAGAAGACCTGGTCGGAAGATGGATATCGCCTTCTTCGTGATGATAATCTCAATGACCACCATGCCAGCGACAAGCACAAGGAAGCGATTGGCATAGAGCTGTACATGACGATACAAGAGGCAATGGATAAGATGACATCCGTTGCGCCAGAAGATATCATCGATGCCCTTCGATGCTTGTATTTTTTAATTTCAAACAATCTGCCACTCGATCTCCTGAAGAATGTCATGGACCTATGTATCGTGACAGTGTCAACTACACTTTCGCAGTTCAGAAAGTTGAAGAATGCAACATACTCCAGCTGGGACATTATTAATGAACTTCTCTGCACGATTACGGTAACACACACGTCGAAGAACAAGTCACTGGAGAAATCAAATCAAGTCCAACCTACTCACTGATGTGTGACGAGGTCGCCGATAACAGATCCATCAAGCACCTTGCCGTTTGTTCACGGTATATTTCACAGAGCGGAGGCATCAAGACAGCGTTCCTCTTTGACAAGGAACTTCCTGTGGCCAATGCAGAGACGACTACTACAACTCTGCTGTCGTCGGTTGAAGAACTCGGACTACACACCAATGACATGTCATCGTTTGGATCAGATGGGCTGCTGTGTTTACAGGGAAACGAAACGGCGTGGGGGGCAAAGTTGAAAGAAGTGAACAGCTCGATGATAACATATCACTGCCGAGACCACCGCCTGATACTGGCATGCCGAGACACGCACGCGAAGATACCCGCCATGAAGAAAACGGACAACCTTCTGGAGAACATCTACAAATACTACAAATACAGCTGTCTCAACACAGCAAGCCTGAAAAAGGTATAATCAGCATTTAAAGAGGCGCCACTCGCCATGAAACAAGCGTAACACCACAGATGGCTGAGTCACGAGGCAGTTGCATCCATCATGAAGTCGTACCAGTCGATCGTGGTTGACCTAGAAAAGAAGATCATCAAAGATGACCCTGTAGGTCCTCAAGGCACTCAAGAAAACCCAGACGCTACGATATCTATTCTTCCTGACCGACACGCTGCCGATAGTTTCGACTATGTCCATTTATTTCCAAAGAGAGAAAGTTAACCTGGGCCAAGTTAAGATGCAAATGGAGAAGTCACTACGCCTGCTACAAGACGGCAAGGAGAAGATGGGTCCATGGCAGACATGAATAACACGCGCACGATCTGTTCACAAGGTTGCTACTTTGTAAGTGCATTTGGTATAAATGATACAAAATAGCCGCCTATCGATGTTTTACAGGGGTATTACGTGTTTACCTTGTGTTGCAAACCCGTGTCGATTTTGCTAGATTTTGCCTTTTTTCGCAAATGTCAGTCTTTTTATGAAAAAACATGTAATATTACGTTACATTTCGTATTTTTTGCGGTGATTGAGCTAACATTACAAAGGAAATAAATCGTTTTCGTTATTTTAATTGCTTTCATTGGAAAGTTGAAAAAACTAGTTGTATACCTACGTTAGTATAAAATATATAGTTAAAAAAATCGAGACTCGACCCTTGTGGTATTCCCAGGATCAATGTAGGTGAGTCATGTGTTAAAATTATGTAATACTTACCCTCAGCTAGACATCTTTGTATAAAGATAGTTTGAGTGGTGTGGCATTTTCCATTACCACTCATGAACAGACCCAATCAAACCGGGTATGCTATTATATATCTTGGATGCAGTTTGTGCTTCCAAAGGAGCCACTTTTCCAGTTTATATTGACATTCAACATGCAAGATTTTGAAAAAGATAAATATTTTCGATACATGTATATTAAATAAAATAATAAGATAATGGTGCGAGATAATGATGTGAGATAATGATGTGAGATAATGGTGCGAGACAATGGTGTGAGATAATGATGTGAGATAATGATGTGAGGTAATGATGCCAGATAATGGTGTGAGATAATGGTGTGAGATAATGATGTGAGATAATGATGTGCGATAACGATGTGAGATAATGATATAAGATTATGATGTGAGATAATGATGCGATATAATGATGCAAGATAATGGTGTGAGATAATGATGTGAGATAATGAAGCGAGATAATGATGCGAGATTACTCTCTACAGAAACAAGAGCTGTGTTTGTCAGAAACACAATGCCTACTACGGCGCTTTGAAGCCATATATTTGACCTTTAACCTTGAAGGATGACCTTGACCTTTTACCACTCAAAATGTGCAGCTCCATAAGATACACATGCATACCAAATATCAAGTTGCTATGTTCAATATTGCAAAAGTTATGACCAAGGTTTAAGTTTTGGGACAGAATGACAGACAGAATGACAGGCAGACAGAATGACAGACAGACAGGCCAAAAACAATATACACCCGATCTTTCGACCCGGGGGCATAAACAGGTTGCGGGTGGTGGTAGAATGAGAACTCATAAAAGCAAAGTTTATAATGATACTGTACGTTGCAGTTGAATAGTAAACCTATTAAAATCAACATATTGTTCTATAGTTTGACCAAAATGCATCGGCAAGCCAGTTTAATTGTATAAGGCAAAGTGGACATTATTGTTTATATTGAAGTATGGCAAGCATTGAAAAATAATGATAACAATTGTGTATGCAGTAATATGCAAGAACTAAGTACTGTCATTGATGGGGTAGGATTTAACAATACTCATTGGTGTATTCTTATACACTGTAGTTTATGACTAAAATATAAATGTCAGTGAAATACAAATACTTTACACAGCATCTTGTGCGGATTGTTTCAAATTGCATACACAGTTAACAAATTGAATCTTTTAGAAAACAAATAGTATGTAAATAAGTAGTAGTAAATAGTATGAATGCAACATTCCCGTTTTGACATTTAATTGCAAAGTTTAATTTACATTTTAGCAATGAGGATAAGTTTAGGATAAGTGCCTCTTGTTTATCAATATTATGAAACAAAACAAAACATGATATCAACCCATTTTAGCTAACATTTGTCTAATAACGTTTGAAAAATCACACCCCTGAAAATGAGACACACAAGCCGATTAAAATTATCTCACAATTTTAAGCAATATAATTATATGCAATTTTAGAATCCAAATAATTAAATTAATAATTTATACTTACGATGAAGGTGCTTGCTAGAAATTCAACCTTGCTCGATATTCACGTTTATATTTCGATCTCAGAGCTCGATATTCGCGAATCGCGACAGATCGATATTCGCAGTTTGACTGTGATTGTCGATCTCAGTCCTGGCTCGACATTTAACCTTCCGTAGTTCGATATTCGCAGTTCATGTTTGAATTTCGATGTCAGAGTCAGTACAATATCGCACCAGCTCATTATTCGAATTTCGAACTTCTATTTAAGATGGCAGTGCAAATTTCACACACCTAATTATTTAGTTCATATGATAAATAAATATATATCATTGATTATAATAGTAAAACATAATCGTTTGGTTACCTTAAATTGTGTGTATTGTAGCTTATAAGCAATCTTTTTAAAACGAAAGTAAATCTGTTGATAAACTTGTTTATCACAGTTCTAAAAATAGATACATATTATAGTTTTATATTTAACTAAGTGACACAGTTTATGGAAACTGGAGTGAAGGTAAAGTGGGATACATGAAAACTTTTATCTTTTGGTATCTAAGTTTGATTCATACAAAACACTTATTTTACCACCTTCTGAATATCTTAAGGATAAGTGGCTGCATGGACTATACATATGTATATGTATAATCGAGTTTCATCGTGAGAAACTTCCGCTATCAAGAGATTAATGTCGAAAGGTTCTCATACTTGAGATAAATAGATTTGCCCCAAAATAGGTTTGCAGTAACTTAACATCTACAACAGTTTTATGAACATAATAAGGATGTAAACCAAACTTATTTTCAGATTGTTACTTTTGAATTTCTTGTAGACATATGTCGACCCTAAAACGTATATACATATATTCATACTTACTTGACATGGTTATAATTGTATCTTAATTTCGTGCTTTAAATACAAAACAATAAAGTTGAGAAAAAAAGCATAGATTGAATACTTAATATGGCAAATGTTCATTCAGTCAAAACTGTATACTTAAACTACCATTAGCTATGCTAATTATACCGTGTTGTGTATATATGTATTATCGAGTAATGTACATATGCTTTTCATTTATCAATTTTATAATATAATGTTCATTTGTATTCTCATTAAACATTGGATATTGGGTGATGCAAATGACGATTAAATATGTTGTGTTTATTGCTGAAGATGTATTATTATTAATGATGTATAGTAATTTGCAAAAGTTCACCTACATAAAATCCCACTGTTAAAATTTTAATACGTGCCTATTGTTTGACATACATAATATTTATGTGCACATAATTATATGGACACAAGCATAAATTAATTAATGTTTTCCTATAAGTTTGTTTGTTTTTCTTTTAACATATTCAAAGTGAATTGTTCGTAATGTAAACCACACACATACTTTTTGATTTTCCATCATATATATGTGAAGATCATGTGTATGTGTATATGAAGAAAGAAAATGTCCTTTAAGCAATATTTTAGAAGATGAATACCACTTTGTTATGGAGTGTACATTATATACTGATGTCAGAAAAGCTTATTTAAAACCGTGTTATTACAAAAGACCAAATATGTTAAAGTTTATAGATTTTTTGACCTCTCAAAATGGTAATATTGTTAAAAATTTAGCTATGTATATTTATAAAGCATGGAAAAATAAGAAATACGTATAATACATATTATGATTAGTGTAGGTTGTTGGTAAATATTTATGCACCGATTCTCGCTGTATATTGTCTTTTCTAAAATACCCAATATTTATTTATTTATTAATAGTTTTTTGGACAATGTACCGATCTTTATTTTTGATGTTTATAATTTGAATGACCTGTGACTTTGTTTTATGTATATTGTATTGACATTTCATGTATACTCATGGACTTATTGTCTACTGTATTATCAAATAAACTCTAAACTCTATATGTTTGCAAAATTTATTGATTGTTCCCAAATATCAATGTGTAACTACAATATATTTTATCCATTAACACTGTTAAAGATTACAAAGTGCAATCCGTTTCGCCGAAAAAAACGAAAACAAAATAATTGTAAAAACTAATGGGTTCGTGCATTTGGTCACTATGGTAACAGTTGTTTAATCATAGTCATAATATTCATAAAAACTATGAAGTTCTAAAAAGTGCTGTCCAATAGGCATAGACCCATACACTTTTACAACGGGGCCACGAATGGCCTATGTAGACCCTTGCTCATTGTAGAGGATATTCATACGAAGTTACAAACGATGTTTCATAGAAGACGATTTCTAAAGTTATTTACTGTATAAGTCTAGATACATCTTGTGAACCCCATAGCACCACAGGCACATGATTTGAACAAACTTAGTAGAGGACCACTAGGCGATGTTACACATCAACTATTAACGCCGTCACCCAGGCTTGTGGATTTAGATAATATTATATTAGTTACTGTTTTTTAAATATATTTTAGCTCTGGTGACCTTCATAGGCAATGCACAGAAACAATTAGAATAACTTTGAAAGAGGGTCAACCAAGGACCATTCCTTTGAAGTGTCGTTAAAATCTGTCAATGAGTTATGGAGGAGAAGTTATTTAAAGGAGGAGATGTCGTTAGAATAAAAAGTGAACGCACGCACCTAACGTGAGCGATGACTTACGACGGACATCACGGTAACCTAAAAGATGCAAATGAGCACTGCGTGCTCAGGAAAGATAAGTTACAGACGTGGCGTTTTTAGAGTGTGTCACGTGGATTTAAGTTTCTTATATAGCATGCAATAGAACTTAGTTTGCGCATACATATGAATTATGAAGGTGACCTATCAGGACCAGTAGTATCGATGTTCATTAGGCGATGCCATGTGAGTGAACTTTATACCAAAATACTGAGAAAATATCTGAAATATCTGAAATTAGGGTGACCCATAATCAGTTTTGCAATGTGTGGCTATCATATTACCGACTAACTAAGACTTCAGTGCAAATACAATCACCGGACGCAAATAACTTTTCTTGCTTGCATTACAAGTACATAAAGATTACATATATCTATTGTGCAATTAACAGATCATGATACCTATTACTCCAGCTTACTCTTTTTATATCTAAATCTCGTCGATTATTTTTAAGACGAAACTATATAAAAGTAGAACTTTGCTTGAATTTATTGATTTCTTAGAGGAAAATGTGTTCGTTGTTAAATGCTCTTAGTTAACAACATCTGGACCAAATATGTAAGTATACATTTAAGACAACCTATCATCTTATTTCAGAAAAGTTCAAAATCAAATAGGCCAAAATGTTATAGAAAAGAACGTACATTGGGCACATATTATTTTTCGACATAAAATACCATATTTTGATAGTATAAAAGTGATAATTATATCGAAAATAATGGTAAAACATAACAAACCGATGAGTTCACATGAAATTGACGAAATACGAGCACATGTTAATACTTCAAAACAAGGGGCACCATGGCAAAGGACCCATGACCTAAGTTCAATCTTTACTGCCACACAAATACTGAGCGTGCCCTTCCCCCTCCAATAATGTATAGTCACGTGACAAGAAAAACATACATAACCCTAATTTTTTATTTTGTCAATTTAGTTTTTTTAAGGGAAACTGAACTGCAATTTGGAACATGGCCACGCAAGGAATATTTCTGTAACGTCAAAAAGCACCAGTGAAAAATATTTCCTTTGTGTTGTTAAACCTTTAACGTGAATGTCCACTATTTATTCCAAACGTTTCACCTAAAATATATATATCTTGGTTATAACAACTTTGAACATTTCGTTTTTCCGCTTTAAAGTTTCAGAAAACTTTTGTGAAAGACCGAATAGGCTTTGAAACTAAGTTCTGCATTGTTTTACATGTGTCCTCAATTCATACGGAGCATAACTTGATAAACAATAAACATGACTACAAATCCTTTCCCAGATGAAGCAGTACAGCGCATCTTAGTACAAATAAAAAATTAATCCTCCAGACTCCATCTGAAACTCAATATTAAAACAGAAAAAAAACATGCACTAGATCATTGGGTTTATATTGTACCGTTTCGCATTCACAAAAAAAGATTGTCGAAATATAATTCTATAAATTTACATACAATATTGGGTGCTTGCATTTTTAATAAAGCAACCAAATTTTCGCTTTACCATACATTATTTTTCTACTTAATCTCAGCAAATGAATCTGTTATTTTAAACTTCACTCACCGCAAACCATTCCACACAACTTTCTTACATGCGCTCTATACAAATATTAACATTCACATTCCTCAAACGCGTTCTGCATCTGCTGTAGAGAAAATATGTAGCCAATTAACTATGGGATACCAAAGGGTCGAAAATTTAACTTCTGCTGCAGCAGAAAACAATGCTGCTCGAGCAGCATTTGTTTCTGCTGCAACAGAAAAATGCTGCTCGAGCAGCATTTTTTTTTCTGCTCCGTGTAGAAAAATCCTGCTCGAGCAGCATTTATTTTTAGATTAAGCCCTTTAACCCGTCAGCCAATCGAAAGAGGTAACATATGTCGTCCGTTTGTAAGCTAAAATTTGATTGGCTGACAACCCAAGGGCTTAATCTAAAAATAAATGCTGCTCGAGCAGGATTTTTCTGCTGCAGCAGAAGCTTAAGTTTCGACCCATTTAGTATACCATAACATTCACCGTGACCTGTCTGCAATCTAACATAATTATGTTGGATACTGCGTATGCTGGTACTTTGTAAAAGAACATTACACGCGGCAATTGGTTGGCGATGCAAATAATTACTAATAAAGGAACAAATAATATTATTGCCATATGTTCTAATTCTTCATCAAAGATCTGTAAACGAAGAAGAATACTATACGGATTGGTTGTACCGCCTTAACTGCATGGTATGCACATTTCATATGATAATATTACTTAACTGTTAAGAAAGATAATGTTAAATTGGGAATTTTAATTAAAATTATTTTATAGACAGCTTGTGTTTAATGATTTAATATACAGATACTTGTTTCAACACGTGCCTATATAAATGGTGAAATACCGTCGACACGCACCTTTAATTGAATATTTTCTTCGTAAAAAACACCATAAAATTTATTTACCAACAAAAATACAGTTGTTTATTATTATATTATCAAATGTTTATGGCGAATATTTGCTGCGCCGAAACTCGAACCTGATTACTTGAGATCAACATCGTATGCGCCTATCTCTCGGCCATAAATGAATTATAGTTGTTATTTTAACGCTATCCAGTTGATACACTCATTCGTTTTTACAAAAAATACAGACGTTTATCCTCACGTTTTTTCGGATTGTTTGGTCTATTCTTTGTCTTTTGAGTATATAAAGGAATAATAAAATTCTAGAACATTATCAGTGAAGATATTGCTTTTTTTAATTCTCATTCTGCAAATATGTGAACAGTTCCCTTTTAAGTTACCTGGTCATCAGAATAAACAGTCGTTGTAAATATTTTCTTGTTCTCTGAGTATCAAACAAATAAACAAACATTAATGGTATATTTATTAAAAACAAAATACAACCAACAATAAATACCATGTAAATAATGAATAATTATGCAAAAAGTCATTGAAATATATAGACTTACTGAGAGTTCAGTAAGGTTTGTTTAATATGTCTATCACGGATATAAATTAATAATTTACCATTATATAAGTAAGTCTGTGTGACCAAAGCATAGCAATATTTGTCTTTGGCGCCGAATATCGAAGTTTCGTGCATCCCCTAACAAGATGGTTTCTTTTTCAAACAAATATTTTGGTATGTGCAGATTTTTTTATTTTATTTTTTGCATTCATTTTTAACATTTTATTAAGTTGAAAGCTTTCTTATTATAGCCACTCGAAAAATGATGTGATGATTATTTGTTGAGATTATCTTTATCACCGTTTCTTTCGTATCTTTTTTTCTGTATAAACCTAAATTGCACTTATACAGATTTGTCTTTATTTGAACCACTGTTACACTGTTTCTTTTATAAGATTAAAAATACTCGCTTATAACTGAAATGTCTTTGCACACAAAAAAAGAATGTATAGAAAATGGGACTTTCAGAATTTACGTCCTGATCCCCATTCTAACCATGAATATGCACTCGTACATGGTAAATCAACGCATATATCTATTATTTTTATACTATTTATATTGCTATTAATTTAAAAGTACTGTGCAACTAATATAATTATTTTACTGTTAAATTAGGTTTGTAATAAGTTAGTTAAGTAAAATTATTAGTTATTTAATTGTAAATAATTAAGTTTATTACATAAAAGCATGTTATTTTCATGGCAGTTTTAATTCAACATTGTCATTATAACGCATGTCTGAAAGTTAGCTGAAAGGTATTATGATAGGCACTTGATGTCTGTATTGAACAAAAGAATAAGTAATTTCGCTCATGTATGCGGAAGAGTGTCGCCTATTGACATCAATTTTAAATATTCTGCATTCGCACTTGTAAACTCACGTAAAAGTGATAATTTATTTGACTTGGGATGCATTCAAACAGGATTAAGAAATGCTCTTCAGACATAAGCTTTACTTACAGTTGACTTTGCCAGTTTTGATGCAACTAATATACAGATGTCACGAATTAGAGCGGTCAACTTGGTAAGCATTAGACGTTTTATTATCGAATGTAAGAATAGAAATATGTGAAAGTTCATGGCCAGATTTGTTAAGATGTTGATAAATGCAATGGTTAAATTTATTATTAAAACACTCTATGAAAGGAGCTTTTAATGATCAACATATTACGCCAACGAATTGAGAACCATAGAAAGAATGTGTTTCAAGGTTTAAGAAAAATTGAATTTGATCTTGATCTTGATAGGATATTTACAATCATAAATAGATAACTTATTGTAAAGTATGGTTAATATAGGTACAACATATGCACTTCCTGGAGTTGCGAGCTTGTTAACGGTGGGATATCAAATGCATGTTGTACTGGATTAGACCCCATGTTTAAAGAAACGCTTATTTAATTATGGCATAAATTGTACAAATCATATTAATTTGAACTTCAGAAAATGGAATAAAGTTACTGTTATAATCATTGGGTTAATAAAAATGACTTGCAATTGGTATTCGTTAAGGTAACATAAATACCTGTGAACGAAACTAACGAGCTCGCAATTATATGAATCAGAATTGCCATAAACTTGTTTATATAGGTAGGCTTCAAGTCAAGAAAAGGTATGTCAATATTCAGCACATCTTAGATGTATTAAAACTGTCCGTTGTTTTCTTGGTAACTTATAAACAAGTTTTGCTTAAATTTTAATTCAAAGTTTGACACAACAATTGAAGCTGACAAAAATCAACATTTGCTACGTTCGTATTAATATTATTGCGAATGTAATCTCTTTAGATATTAAAAAGTACGTATAAATTACAGTTCTTTCTCTCAGCATCATTGTGTTACCATATTTGTTAGAATATTCGTAAAACCGACAAAGATATAAAGCATTAAAATGGGCATGTACAAAAAGTGCACCTTATTTGTGGCCGTTTCATGGCGTTTTGCCCGTGGCATAAGGGAAGAAAATTGGACAGATGGTATTCAGCAAGACAAAAAATATATTCAAACATTTCTCATCCGTTATTCCATCAAACATGAGTATCTGGCCTGTCAACTAATAACACGGGTATCTGGACTGTCAATTGATAACACGGGTTTCAGGTCTGTCAACTAATAACACGGGTATCTGGCCTGTCAACTAATAACACGGGTATCTGGCCTGTCAACTGATAACATGGGTTTCAGGTCTGTCAACTGATAACAGGGCTTAAAGAGCATTGCAATCAATACACGAGTCATCGACCGGTGAAAATCTCAAATGTTGAAATAACTTGTATAAATTTAACGATAACCTAACTTTTAAAAACGATAGTTTTTATTTAAATATATGTTGCTGTTTTTTTTCAAGTCTATTTCAATACACGATCACCTGAGCAACTAGACATGAGTTCGTGGGACACATTTGCCCCCACGCTCCTTTTTTATAAAACAAAACTCCACTTGAGTCGAAAAAATGAACCAAAAAACCTGAGTACACATGTTCATATGCTCGTTAATTCGTTTATTTAGTGAGTGACATGACTTTAGCGGCAATACCTGTTAAGCTAATCGCAAAACATGCCTCGTTTTACTAAAAAACTGTCATAACTCTTGCCATGTCCAAATACGCACAAATGTTTAGGTGAGCGAATGTAATACCATATCAAAAGCAGCACAACTTACGTAGCACGCCTTAATTATCAGACTAGAAACGAATCATATTCACAAGACAGGTATTGATGATAACGCAAGACGACTGCGGTAGATGCGCTTTTACCATAATTGGCGTTTTGCCCGTGGCAGAAAATTGGACAGATCGTATTCAACAAGACAAAAATTAATTAAATTCGAACATTTCTCATCTGTTATTCCACCAAACATGAGTGTTTGTATCTGGCCTGTCAACTAATAACACTGGTATCTGGACTGTCAACTGATAATACGAGTTTCAGGTCTGTCAACTGATAACAGGGCTTTAAGAGCACTGCAATCAATACACGAGTCATCTACCGGTAAAAATCTCAAATGTTTAAATTATTGGTATCAATTAAACGATAACATATCTTTTAAAAGCGATAGTTTTTATTTAAGTGTATGTTGTTGTTGTTTTCAAGTCTATTCGCTACACGATCAGCTGAACAACTAGACATGAGTTCGAAGGACACATCTGCCCCCACGCTCCTTTTTTTATATAAAAAAAATGCACTTATGTCGAAAAAATGAACCAAAATACGTGAGTGCGCATGTTCATATGCTCGTTAATGAGTGTATTAAGTGACATCACTTTAGCGGCAACATTTGTTGAGCTAAAAGCAAATCATTATTCGTTTTACTAAAAAACTGTCATAACTCTTGCCATGTCCAAATACACACAAATGTGTAGTTGAGCAAATATAATACCATATCAAAAGCAGCACTACTTTCGTAGCACGCCTTAACCCATTTATGCCTAACGTCTATAAAAGGCCTTGGCAAACAGCGTAGACCCAAATGAGACGCAGCATGATGCGGCGTCTCATCAGGGTCTGCGCTGTTTGCTTAAAGGAATTTATGTAAAAAATATTCTAAATATAGAAATAAATATACTAGACATCTCTAATTTTGGAAATAAATTGATCCAATTTAGAAGGATGGGAGAGTCCACTAGGCATAAATGGGTTAATTATCAGACTAGAAACGAACCATGTTTATGAGACAGGCATTAATGATAACGCAAGACGACTGCGGTAGATGCGCTTTTACCATAAGCCGATCTTGACATCCGACTCGTGCAAGTTTTGGGTATTATTCCAATTTAAAGCACCATATATGACCTCAAGAGCACAACGTAATACACATGAAATAAACAAATATACATTTATTTAGTATTATTTACGCAACTTTCACGTATAAGTCGCGAATAATTATTCATCACCATTCTCAGTACACATACGAACAGGAATTAAGATCGATGTACGACACACGCACGAATGTTTGATAATCGCACGATTAACGCAGAGATTCCTTGCAACCACCGTGTGTGTGACGCATGTTGCAGGCAGGTCAAACTACTCTAAGAACCGCCTGAGTCGTTTGGAAACTTGACAAACGTAAGTCAACCCTCGAGTAGGCCTTAAGTGCGTATTTCCCAAAGTTTCATCAACACGCATACTTATTCTGGTCTCAAATTCATGCTTCTGGTTTGCGGTCTCCGTCAGACGCAGTGAATCGGTAACGATACTTTAAAAACAAACATAGCATTTTATCCCACTTTTACAGCGAATTCGGTTGATTAAAGCCCCGTTTATTAAATTTCTGCTCTAATACACGGCACGAAATGATGTCATTTTTTAGACAAAATGACGTCATAAATCCAGCGAAATTATCCAGTTGAACAAATTTTGTTTAAAAAAAAGGTTTACTGAATAAAAAGTGGGATAAATACAATAATAGGTTATCAGGTTTATCATGCTCGGCACGAAAACGAAAAAGCACTCGCCAAGGCTCGTGCTTTTTGTTTTCTAAGCCTCGCATGATAAACCTGATATATAATCAACACTAACCTATTATTCTCTATATAAATTATGCAAACTCGGATAGACAGTGCAATACAATAAAAACAGACTGAAAAAATACCAATAATATTTACCTTAACGCAGCTTGCTGTGGACACGTCCTCTCTTCAAACGCATTCTCAAAAACGTATTCTGAAACGTCAGTGAACGACAGTGAAAATGGTCGTATTCGGAAAATAAAGCTTCATAGCCAATCCGCTATCAACCCGAACAAAGTCCAGGAGCGGTGTACGTTCAATCTTGCAGAAAACAATTACCTGTGTTATCTATTACATTTAATAGATTGGTACCCGGCTCGAACAAAGATAGTTCGCCAGGCACGAACCACAATCATGTTGTATTTTAGCCGTAGAGTACGCAAATTTCTTATTTTGCAACGAAAATCACTTTGAATATGCATATCAATATCACGGCACAATCGTATACAATAATTTACATGTGGATAATTAAGTTTAAATCGCTCCTACCTTTATTTAAACGTGCATATAAAACGTATTTACTTGAACATTTAAAATAAAAGTGGCATTATTATTACAATCGGATATACTTATCATTTGAATTGCTGCTTTATTATTGTAACATAGAATGTGTGTGTTTTTTTAACCTTTAGTAAATCGAGAATACGTGTACGTGTATGTATATATAGTTTATTATTTGCATGTTTTCCCCATATCGAAATGTGTACAATACACACTGTCAAGCCTCTAGCTACGCGCCTATGTTTTGCAAATAATTTTAATTCATTGATCAAGTTTAATAAACTATTGATATATTAACAAATAACATGACCACATTGTTTTAACAACAGATGTTCAAAGGTATTTTCAATAAGCTATGTGATTCATACTCGAGCCTACTTTTGAAGTTGTTTTTTTAAAGTGAATTACTGTGTTTACAATACAGACGCATCAAACAACCTTAACTTTCTTGTTAGTAAATCACTAGCTTTCTGAATGGTAAAACACGACCAATGGAAATTTCAAGAAGATTATTTTGTAAGAAATGATTTGGTAAGTACTATACGATATCGCTCAAATTTAAAATACGGATCCGCAGGTTTGACAAGTCGCTCTGGGTCAGCAGGAGATTTTTGCCGGAGATAGTCGATGTATCACGATTGTAAACGAGTGTCTAATTTCAACCAATCAGCGTCTGTCTTACAACTAGAACTTTATTATTATTGAAGAAACAGATGATTATTTATGCCAATTTAAGTTGCAGAATAATGACCTAATTAAGCATAAAAGCACAACCATAACAGCGTTTATATGCCATGCGTAGTCAAAAGGCCGTAAGGGCCTAACGAGACGACGAGTGGCACGATACTCTAGCGAAAGGTGATACTAGAAAAGTTTCGTCGATTGCAATGGCCTAGTTTCGTTGTTCGAAGATCACTGTGAGAGGAAATGCGTCGAAATATCGCTATTCTGGTGTTTATATACCATCTTTCTATGAGTGACGGTTCCTGTAAACATGGAAGAACCATCCTTACAAACGAAACTGGCGTTATCTCTGATGGGGAAAACACAACCACCTACCCGAGCTATGCTAGATGCGAATGGCTGATCGATGGTACATTTTTCATATTGTTATCTTGTATCTTGTTGTATTCTGGTATTTAACTCAGCTGGTGCTTTACTTATTACTGGGTCGACTTCATTCACCAATTCCGGCTACACCGGCACAGGCCGGCTTATTTCTGGAACCAGCATACCACTTGTTATGGTTCGTTTCTGCTCCGGATAACCAAGCTGGTGTGAGCCTATTACTCCACTCTCGAATGACTGGCGAGCAGCATATGCACCAACCACCAATGCTGCCATGTTAAAATATGCTGGATCCACTTAATTTGCTTGTAACCGGCGTACGCCATATCACATGACCAGCCCATTCTTTAAGCTAAAACGGCGTATTCTGTGTTGTGTTCCAAAGGTAATGGGTTTGTCTCACCATGTTAACTTCATAGTACCATGAGTACATTCAAACTGTGCCTAAAGTCATTTCAGGTAGAGCATCTTGATTTGCTGTTGTTTTAGCCTCACAATAACTGAACTTTTCCTTGCTTGTACCCATATAAAACTCTTACCCTGGGAGAAGGAGCTAAATTGTGTGAATGAATCTGACACTGTAAAAGTACAACACACTAGAACCCTCAACCACTACCACGTCACTGGGATGCTGGATTTTGCCCATGCAGATTGCAAATCCTTATTTCAATAACGCAGTTAAGACACTCAATTATGGTGATGATACCATTACGGTAATACCTTGATAGAAAAACAAACAAATGAGGTGATAGAAGCCATGAACGTCAGAACTCTAGCTTGGCATTCCACTTCTGTAGCTTCATACAGTGTTTTTTTTCAGTTTTGGGGGAAAGGGGTCGGGTCCCCTGCGGGGGTGAAAATTCGCGCTCGAAAGGTGAAAAAGGGGAAATCTCAATGCTTTGCAAGTAACAGTACAAAATCAAGTTTTAACGCTGTAATTCGCCATGTACATAATGTACATAGAGAGAAATACATTATTCCAACTCTTTTTTTCATCAACATGTAATGTTCATGTTCAAAGTTTATATACTTTGCTAGTTGTTTATGAAATAAAATCATCGAGATATAATTATCATTAGACACTTCTTTCTAAAAAAAAAACTTCTAGAGGGTTTTTTTTTTTACAAAATAGGGGAAAAANCTCATCAGGATCCAAACTGTTTGCTATTCTGATAGAATTCTTTGAAAAAATACGAAGAAAATGCTAACTTTAGAAATTCAGCAGACGACATTTAAGCAGACGACAAATTTCCCAGCATGCAAAGGGTTAACATTTTAGGCTTATCTAGGCTGTCATGCACAGTCAGATATTTAACTGGAAGATAGTCTGGAAGCCATTTGAAATTGATAATATTATTTTAATTCATTGGCCACTATCTTGTTTTCACACACTCCAAGAAAAAGCAGTGCCCGTGGTGTAAGTGTAAGATTTTTCAAAATACATGAAAATGATGCATAGAGATCACCAAAAAGTTCATATAATTCTGGTGATATCCATGTAGTCATTGAACAAAAATAAATTGTGCTTATGTATTCTGTATTTCCAGCGAGGCATCCTAACAAGTCGATATACCTGGAGTTTGAATTCCTAGACACAGAATGCTCCTATGACTTCTTGTTTGTGTTTGACGGGGACTCCTACCTGTCACCTACGCTGGCCAGTCTAAGTGGCCAACATCGACCTGGTGCCATTGTTGCCAAGTCTGGAAAGGTATGGTTTTGTGTAATGTTGACTCCTGTTGTTGTTATCCCCCTTGGGCACAGAGGCCAGGGTTTGCGTTCAAGGAAATATGGAAAACGTTTACTTTTAATTTCTAAGTTGGTCACATTTGATTTAATTTTGCATTAATTTTTTATTGTTCTCCCACTTGCAGGATATATGCGCTGTATTTGTACAAAAATGTTTAATGAAAAATAATTTTGAACACCACTTAACTACACATTTTATAATAAAAAAATAATAAAAGATAACTGAAATTACTATTTGTAACTCCTGTGTAACATGACCAAACTTTGATTACAGATGCTGGTGTACCTATTCAGTGACAGGAACTATGAACGCACTGGATTCCGGGCACGCTATTCCATGCAGGACTGTCCATTCAACTGCACTGGCCACGGCAACTGCATTGGACACCAATGCTACTGCTTTATGGGCCGAACAGGGAATTATTGTCAGCTGGAGGAATGTCCTCAAAACTGTAGCAATCACGGTGCTTGTGTGATGAAAGATGACAATATTACTTATAAGTGTCAGTGCGAGCAAGGGTATGCAGGATATATGTGCAATATTAGTTTGAACAATTCAGAAGGGAGTGAACTCTGGTACACCTTACTTCCCGAAGGCATGGGACTCGAACCCCGTTCTGCCCATGCCGGTGCTTTTATTCCTGGGACCGAGTGCTTGTATGTGTTTGGTGGGTTTTCGTTGAACGAAGTCTTTAGTGATCTCAAATATTATTGCGTTAATGAAACCACGTGGAAGTCTATAAATAGATCTGAGCCGTGGCCGAAAGGTCGCTATGAGCATGCAATAGAACTGTTTGAGGACGGGTTCTACATGTTTGGGGGTATGCTCGACGATGGAAACTACAGTGACGAACTGTGGTTCTTCAATGTCACATCAGAGAGGTGGAGTTTATGTGCCAATGAGACTGGATTCAAAATTTTACAGCTCTCTGGCCACACACTTACCAGGGTCGAAGACGATTTGTATGTGTTTGGCGGGAAAACCAAAGATGGATTATTTTGGTCAAATATTTATAAAATCAATGGACACATTCCAACAAAATGGCAGGAAGTATTACCTCTGGCTGGCAAGATGTCGGCTCGAAGGCTTGTAGGGCATTCAACAGTTTATCATAAAGAATCAAAATCGTTGCTCATCTATGGAGGTTATTCTCACAACGCAGACGAGCCACGTTATGGGTCGCATAAAAACGAACTTCACATGTTCCATGTAGAGAACAGGATCTGGTCGCAGATAAACACAAATGATGCACTGGACAACGGTCCTGCTCCTAGTCAAAGGTCGTTTCATTCGGCCAACATCATGGGCAACTACATGGTTGTGTTCGGAGGCAACACGCACATACATCATGATGTGGAGCGCTGCTATGACTATGAAATATATCTGTATCATCTCGGATGTCATATATGGGTGAAGGCCGAATTGCTTATGGGAAGTATGTATCATGTCTTTGCATGTTTGTTTATGTTATGACATGACTCTTTTGAAGCACATCTCCCCATGTTTTACATTTGATACAATTTCTGTTTAATTTAAATATATAGACTTATTTTAATAAGAGCTTCGTCACAGATAAACAGAAAGTTTCCCCTCAGGTTGATGTTGAACAGTTGATGAAGTAAGAACAGGATCTCTCCATTAGTTTAAGAACTTATATGCCCCCACTATGAGCTCAAGGAGGAGATTTGCCCTTGACTGTCTTTTCGTCCGTCCCTCTTTTTGTGTCGCGCAGGGCTCGAATTACTTTGTTTTTTCAACTCGCAAAAAATTGCGAGTTGTTAAAATTTTAACTCGCATTTTTTCATTTCCAACTCTCAATACAAGTTTTCAAAAAAAAAATGCATCCTTTGGTAGATCTAAATTCGAAAAATAAAGCCCTGAACTTGTAGTGATACTGTGGTAGGATGCTTCTTCGGCATTTCTTTTATCAGGTTCGACCTCAGATTGTCTGTCTTCCACAGAGGAGACAGAGGATTTCGCCACAAAAAAGCTCCTTATATTTTTAGTAGACAACATTTTAAACGTCACGTGACTAGTGTTAGTCAAATAGTCGGCAGCGTTATGAACTCTGGTCACGTCCGGTGTACAAACTTTACTCGCGAATAAAGTTTTCTATTTCATGTTAGCTATTGCGCTTCTCAAATTTTAATTCTAACTGAGCCAGTGGTTAATTTCTTTGGGTTTATGTTTTTCTCCAAAATATATTGAGTACAATAAAGGCTGAATTTACATATCCAGAAACAACTATGCCCAGGAGACGTATCGAGAAACGGGCATCGACCGAGAAATAAACCCTCGCAGGCAAACTGGCCAGATTGACCTCCCTTGCAGACAATGTTGTTGACAGATTTGGAACGGTCACATTATAAACTTAGAAGATTATGATCGACGGCAAAGACCAAAGATAGATCACTGTATCCTCCTGATCTTCAGACGATTATTTTTTGTTAATCTGCACATTTGTTTGTTTTTTTCCCCAACTCGCAAAAAATGGCGAGTACCTTAATTGTGCACTGGAATTTTAGACGCGTTTTTTTTTAATTAACTCGCAAATAGCCAGTTTGCAAGTGTTTAATTCTAGCCCTGTCGCGGGTTACTCAAAAAATTTGGTTATATTGCAGCGATTTTTTTGTCCTATTGGGAAAAGTACCCGTACCGGTCCAATTGGGAAAAATTGAGTCGTGAAAACCTCAAAATTGGGAAAAATCGAGTCGTGAAAACCTCAAATTGGGAAATTGGTGTATTTGATTTTTTGCTCCCAAATACTTGATAACTAAGTGTTTTCAAGTTGTCAATATTATATTTACCTAGGTTCAAGCAATAGAGCTGCATAGGGAAACTACCTAAATGCTGCATTTTTCANACTATGCCCAGGAGACGTATCGAGAAGCGGGCATCGGCCAAGAAATGAACCCTCACATGCAAACCGGCCAGATTGACCTCTTTTGCAGACAATGTTGTTGACAGATTTGGAACTGTCACATTATAAACAGAGAAGATTATGATCGACGGCAAAGACCATAGATAGACCACTGTATCCTCCTGATCTTCAGACGATTATTTTTTGTTAATCTGCACATTTGTTTGATTTTTTCCCCAACTTGCAAAAAATGGCGAGTACCTTAATTGTGCACTGGCATTTTAGATGCTTTGTTTTTAATTAACTCTCAAATGGCCAGTTTGCGAGTGTTTAATTCGAGCCCTGTCACGGGTTACTCAAAAAGTTTTGGTTATATAGGGATAGAACTTCGCAAACGCATCAACCAGCAGGTGAACTTGTGCATCTGGATAGCTTGGTTCGGATATAATATTATTATTGTTTTTTTGACAAAACTAGAGTTGTGGCCCCTCCTTTAGCCAAAAAATATTTTTTTAACTTGTGTCGCGCGGATCTCAGAAACTATTGCTGCTAAAATGCGGAAACTTTGCAAACCTATTCACCAGCATGAAAACTTGCGCAATCCATATTTTGGTTTGCAGGTTTTTGACACAACACGAGTTATGGCATCTTTTAAATGAAAAAACTAATAAATAATAAATTGTGTGGCATAACTCAAAAAGAATTAGTGCTAGAGTGCTGTAACTTAATAAACATAATGATTAGATATTAACCAGCATGCAAACTTGCACACCTCCACATTTTGCTTCAGTTCTTTTCATCACAACCGGTCTGAGTTGTAGCCCCTTTACAAAAGAATGCAGTATTCACTTTTGTTGCCCATGACTCAAAATGTTTTGCTTATAGAGAACTGTAACTTACATTTAACACAACATTTTACAGTAGCCCAAAACACACACTTATCTTCTTTTGTCTCTTTCAGAATACAGTTCAGCTCTTGATGATGGTAGGGTGAGTCATGTTGCAGCCGTTGCCTATGGTAACACACTCCTCGTTGCCGGGGGATACGCTGGATATGTGAAGGGGGACATCATGGCGTTCAAGTTCCCACCATTGATAGCTCCACCTAGTGTAAGATGCATGGCATATTGATGCAGACTAGTTCCTTTTAATGTTAATTTATACATGCGTTCATTAAACCTTAGCCTTAGACCCATATTGCCTGTAATTGTTTGATTACTTCTGAATCAGCGAAATAACCTTCTTAGTCAATTGTTCAATCAAAACTTAAATAATCTTATTACCGGTAGCTATTCTGTACTTTTTAACTGTCATGTAGTTTCTATCACAATGTATTGTAATAAATATAACAACCCATATCATCCTAACCTCATAGGGACGTGATATTTAATTTAGCCTCTTTCTAGGAAAACTGGGCTTAAAGCCTTAAAGCATGTGCATGAAGTGTCATCCCTGATAAGCCAGTGCAGTCGGCATAAGCTTAACATGGGCAACACTTTCTGCCTGGAATGGATTTTTGTTAAGATGATACCTCCTTTGAACAAAAAAATTCCTAACAAACGGAAAGTGTGGTCCCTGATTAGCCTGTTCGATTGCACAGGCTAATCTGGTATGGCACTTTACGCACGTGCATTAAGCCCAGTTTTCACAGAAGGCGGCTTATTTTATTCCCATTCTGGTTTCAGTCTGAGTCTAGTCTGGACCTGGATTACTGCACCAACATCACACTGACAGACAAGTGTCAGAGCAACCCTGACTGCTTATGGTGCATCAAGCAGGGCAGATGCATGCATCGGGCACACACCACTGAGCAGGTACTTTTTAATTCTTACAGGTTTTTTCCTGGTGTATGGTAAAAAAAAGTGTCTAATGATTATTATAGCTTAATTTTATTTTAATTATATTTAGCAAAGTGTATACCTATAATTTATATGTTTGTTCTTCTAATTTGAATTATAATAGAGTTGTAATAATATAGTTTTTCCCAAATCAGTGGAATTCCCAATCCCAATATTGCATTTCAAAGATTTGTTCAACCTTTAAAATTGCAGTATCATGCAAAAGTTATTGTGAGTAATATCTACAACATTGTGCGTCCCTGATGCTGTACACTGACTGACTTTCAGGTTTTCATTTAAGACTTAAAGTTTATAGATTTAAGTATTTTCATCCATAGAGCACCGAAGGAAAATCTTTAGTCACACCGAAGTGATATTTTCCGATGCGATTTGTGTGGTGAACCCAACGGTATGTACTTGAAAGTTAAGCTGGCAATATTATAGGCCTTTTTAGGACACTTTATTTTGAAAATCAAAACGAGCCGAACACTGAAGGAATAGTTTGATTTGAATAAATGTTTACTTGCTCTTATTTTATTACATGGAATTAATTTACTTTCTTCCCCAGCTATGCGGCCCCTTGAAGAGTGCCATGCCCTACATGCAATGTCCAGGGATCTGCAGTCGCCTGTCCTCCTGCGTGTCATGTCTAAGTCAAGGTCAGGGGGCGTCGCGGTCCCAGGACTCACCGGAGCATTGGACCTACATCCAGCCCTGTAACTGGTGCGTGAAGGAGGGCGAGTGCCAGCTCAGGTCTAGTAAGTACAGCCATTTTTTTTATTTATTTATAAAGTACCCGTAAAAGGCACTTTCCCAATTGAGTAAAAAATACAAAATTCCCAATTTATTTTTGAAAAATTCCCAAAATGAAGGCAAATGGCGATGATTTCATTCTAAAAGTGCATTATCTGCAAGTTTACAAATAAAACGACCACTGAAACTGAAACTTTCAGCAAAAAAGTATGTTAAAGAATATTAAGATGGGTTTTTGCAATTAAATACCAAGCAATTAAAAAGACCAATAATTTAAATCTGAAGATTTCAGGACCCACATTTTCCCAATTTCAGTGTTTTTTGCTCTAATTTTTCCCAATTGGGTACTGGTTCTTTTCCCAATTGGGCAAAAAAATTAGCTATAGTATTGCATACAGTGTTTTTTTAACCAATTTGGGAATTGGATCTGGGCCCTTTGGAATGGGAAAAATCGTGTTGTTTTGAAAAAAAATGGGATTTTGGTGTTTTTTTTTGCTTGCAAATACTTTAATTTAGAATAAGTGTTTTCAATATTATACTAACTGAGGTTAAATTTATAGAGCAGAATAGGGAAATGAACTAAATGTTGCAATTTATTAAAATTATTATAATTTTTATTTGTTTGGTAACCTTCAATTGGGAATTTGAGGCATTCATTTGGAAAAATATATACTTTTAGAGATTGGGTATTTGGCCTTAAATTTGACCAAAAATAAAACACTGTGATGCATAGTGGCTTGTGCAACAGTCTTCACAAGTGATCAGCTGCCCTTGGACATAGTTAATTGTTCCGCATGAGATCAAGGAAAAAAATTCAGAAACCGGCTCTCAGGGTCGGTAAAAAGTTTTGGTCAAGGAGAAGTTTGTATTTAACCGACAAGTATCTTAGAATTTGGGCCTGTAATAGTTGCAAGATTACCAGACATTGTAGCCAGTTTTGGTTTGGGTCTTTCACGAATATCACAACCAAATCGGCATGGTGCAATTGCACGACCTTTTGTCAACCCTGACCTTTTAAATGCATTAAATTCTGGTTGTTTAGAAAAAAGTTGACGTACATAATCATACAAAGTAGTCACCCTAATCATAATTTTATTGATCTTTTGTAATTTTCTCTGTGCAAGGTCATCAGTTGTCTTTGGTTAATCTTTAACTCGTTTACACACTTATGGTCACATTTATGGTCCAATCATCATGAAAGTGAATTCGAACTGTACCCCAATTATATCTGGGACCTGTTTGAAACTGGGTCACTAGGTCTAATTGATGAAAAAGGTTGTGAACACTAGATAGGAGTAACATTTTTTACCAATTGTCCAACATAACTCTTTAGTTCCACAAAAAAAAACATTGCCATATAAAAATGCCATATCCCAGCTTGAAGTGGCAATAATCATGTATAACTGTGTCCATCAAGCAAAAGTACATTTTAGCTGTAAATTTTACTATAATTTTTTTTTGATAATTTCACATGAATTGTGTTGACGTTTCAGAGCCAACTGGCAACTGTGCGGCTGCTACTAACACGCAGTCTGGTTTAGTTGGATGGTGGAATGATAAGAGCCTCTCGTTGAGTCAGATTGCTCAGTGTCGACTGGAGGACAAGCCCGCAGGACTGGTAGAGGTCAAGTACAAGGGAAATGTGGATTGGAACCAACCAGACGAGGTAAAAAAAAAATATTCATTTAAAAATTCTCAGTTACAGGAACGAATAATGAGGAGAAAATTGTGTATTGTGATAATATGGGCATTATTATGGAAAAACTGGGCTAAATGCATGTGTGTAAAGTGTCATTCCGGATAAACCTGTGCTGTCTACACAGGCTAATTAGGGATGACACTTTCCGCTTGTATGGAATTTCTCATTTAAAGGAAGTCTCTTCTAAATGAAATTATAGTTTAGGCTGAAAGTGGACTGCACAGGCTAATCTGGGACAAAACTTTACCCATTATGCATTTAGCCCAGTTTTCCCAGAACACGACTCATATAATCAAATGCCTAATGGCAAATTGTGGTATTTACAGACAATAAACCAAACATGGTAAATCTAAAATCAAATGTCAATGTTGGGACAGACCACTGTTTCAGAAATCAAAACAATGTTATTAAAAACAGAAATATGTAAAAAAAAATATCTACTTTATATTTCCAGGTGGCAATTTTACGCCAGACTAATTTGTCCGAGAAATACCGCAGGATCTACACGAGGCAAAATTCCAAGAGCTACACACGCTGGCTGGGCTTTATTCACCCGTTGAATGCTACGGTGAAACACTTGATTGACCCATCGTTTTCCAAACAGTTCATGTTCAGGTTGGCAGTGGATAACATCGCAGTGAGGGTGTGGCTCAATAGAGATGCCGTTGTTGGTCGGAGGGTGAGTTGTAACTAATTTTGATTTTAGTTTAATCATTATCTTTTTTATGTCCCCCAGTCTGTTGGTTTGTTTGCACAAACTTTAACATAAGCCATAACTTTTGCAATATTGAAGATACATGTAGCAACTTGATATTTGGCATGCATGTGTATCTCATGGACCTGCACATTTTGAGTGGTGAAAGGTTAAGGTCAAGGTCATCCTTCAAGGTCAAAGGTCAAATATATGGGTCAAAATCGCTCAAAAGGGGACATAGTGTTTCACAAACACATCACTTGCCTCAAGCTTATTGAGAGATTCTCAATTCTGTTTTCTGGGTAGAGCCCAGGGGGGCAATGCTTGCATGGCTTTTTTTTAACCAATTTTGGAATTCGATCTATACCCATAAAGTTAGAAATTTAAGGGTCAATTAACGTTAAATGGGTTAATATATTTTGTTTGATTAATACAAAAATATATTATTAATAAAACTGCTGCTAAGTAACTTTTAATACAGTCAGTTTGTAAAGTTTGGAATGAAGAATTTATGGGAGGAAATTACATGTAACTTTCCATTAAGATTTGACTTTATGCTATGGCATTATTGGCTTGGTTTCAAATGTTCAACTCCTTTTAATCCTGTAAAAAATATGCAATGAGTAGGACTATGTCAAGTGCAGTAAAAAGGTGATAAATAGTTCATTCCCAGTGTGCAATTCATATTTCAGGAAAAAATTCTAGAAGTAGGTATAAGCGAGAACCCGCTCGAGTTAAAATCAAGGGCAGATAACTCTTCGCTGTTCCCAAACACATCGCGAGGCACCCGCTACTACTTGGATCTCCTTGGGGAATACGTGTATCCGTCCACCACAAACCCTCCAACCATCAACGAGAAACTGTACAGCATTGAACTTAAGTGGGATGGCTCGGCTGCCAATGGTACGTGTGGGTTTTTTAACCCTGTTTATGGTGCAAAATACAGTCTGCCAAAATCTTCTTTGAAAAAGGGACTCTCACAACCCTCGTCTTCAAACTCTTTGAATGAGATATTTGCTGTGAAAACTGGGCTTACTGCATGTGCGTAAAGTGTCGTCCCAGATGACACTTTCCACGTAGACTGGATTTTGGTTAAGAGGAGAATTTCATGGAATGCACAGGCTGATCATGGACGACACTTCACGCAAATGCATTAAGCCCAGTTTTCCCAGAACGCAGCTAATTAAATGGAGAGTTTAAATATGAGGGTTGTAAGAGTCCGCTGTTTAAATATGATGGTTGTAAGAGTCTGCAGTTTAAATATGAGGGTTGTAAGAGTCCGCTGTTTAAATATGAGGGTTGTAAGAGTCCGCTGTTTAAATATGAGGGTTGTTAGAGTCCGCTGTTTAAATATGAGGGTTGTAAGAGTCCGCTGTTTAAAGGAGGTTTTGACGGACTGTATTTTGCTTTATTAACAGGGTTAAAGCATTACTGTTTTACAAACCGCAATAGTCGGTTATTCTGTTCCTACATATCTGTGAACAATATAAATCTGTTAAGAGTTATTGGACATCGCAATTACATAATTAAACTTAAATGTGAAATAGAATTAATTGTCCTTGACTATGAACGTTAAAAGTTAATCACAAACCTTATCTCCTTTGAAATCAACTGGCTAGTGGAAACTTCTTTTTATTTGCTTGCTTTGATTTTTATTCCCATTTTTAAAAAAAGGGGGTTTATTNCGCTGTTTAAAGGAGGTTTTGACGGACTGTATTTTTTTTTATATAAACAGGGTTAAAGCATAACTGTTTTACAAACTGCAATAGTCGGTTATTCTGTTCCTACATATCTGTGAACAATTTAAATCTGTTAAGAGTTATTGGACATCGCAATTACATAATTAAACTTAAATGTAAAATAGAATTAATTGTCCTTGACTATGAACGTTAAAAGTTAATCACAAACCTTATCTCCTTTGAAATCAACTGGCTAGTGGAAACCCCTTTTTATTTGCTTGCTTTGATTTTTATTCCCATTTTTAAAAAAAGGGGGTTTATTGTTCTTTGTCTTTCTGTCTGTCTGTCATTCTGTCTGTCCAAAACTTTAAGAAATCTTAAAGTTTTGTCATAACTTTTGCAATATTGAAGATAGCAACTTCATATTAGGCATGCATGTGCATCACCTGGAGCTGCACGTTATAAATGGTGAAAGGTCAAGGTCATCTTTTAAGGTCAAAGGTAAAAAAGAATTTAAAAAAAATCAAAGCGGCGCAGTAGGGGGCATTGTGTTTCTGACAAACACATCTCTTGATGTTTGTAAAGATTAAAACATTTAACCATGATTAAGCCTCTTAATTTTCTTCCTCAATTGTCAAAAACTAAATCCATTTCAGTAGAATTTAATGCTAAATTCATTTATTTTTTCTACAGAATATTATATAACTATACTCAGTGTTTCTTTGGTAAAAAAAAAAGTTATTTGGCCCCATTTCTATTGTAAAAAGTTGTATATTTTTCTTCAATTCCCAATGAAGGTTTCCACAAATAAATACAAAAATTAAAAAAATGCAACATTTACTTAATTTACCTATGCAGCTCTATAGGTTGAAGCTTAGTTATTTTTTAATCCACTTATTCACATTTTTAAAGTTTTTGTTAGCAAAAAATAAAATGCACCAATTTCCCAATTTTAGTCGAAATGCAGTGATATTTCCAAATCCAAAGGGCCCATTCTCAGAATAGTGATAAAAAACACACTGATATTACAGGCAACAGTCTGTCGGTACTCCACCCGTTCAGCTTTGAATTCCTGGAGCCCTACGGAGTCGGGGACTGCGTGAACTTCACCAGCTGCCTGGCCTGCATGACGGACACTGCGTGCGGCTGGTGTGACGTCGAAGGCCGTTGCATGCCGAGGAACGCCAGTGTGTCAGCCTGTGCGCAGGAGGGGAACCAGCTGATGATCACGGAGCCGTCTGTGTGTATGATGTGCGACGACCACGTGGAGTGTCTGTCATGCGCTATGGTAAGACTGTCTTCACTGATGGGCTTTTCTGATTAATCTTCTTGGGCAAATATCATTGCTTGAGTTCAAAGGTTGATTATACTGTTTGTTCATTTTCTTAGCCCTTTTATGCCTAGCGTCTAGAAAAAAGGCCTTGGCAAACAGCGAAGACCCAGATGAGGTCAGGGTCTGCGCTGTTTGCTTAAAGAAATTTTCCTGTAAGAAATATTCTAAATATAGAAATAAATATACTAGACATCCCTAATTTTGGAAATAAATTGATCCAATTTAGAAGGATGGGAGAGTCCACTAGGCATAAATGGGTTACGGAAAGGAACAAAGATCATGCGAGAATAATCCATATACATATTTAAAGCAATTATAAATTTGTTGATCATCAAGTACCCACAAGTTACATACAATGCGTCCTACGAAAAAATGTACACACGTATCATCAACTTGGACATTCTATGACATGATGACATGCAGTAACCAGGGCATTCTTCATCACTATCATTTCAAATTCTATTTGGGTCTCTTGATACTGTAGGACCCCCACTGCGAGTGGGTGAAGGACAGAGTGCACTGTATTCGACGTGGTCGAGGGCTGGAGGGGGAAATTGCAGCCAAACCTAAGCAGTGTCCAGCTGCCTGCCATCAGTAAGTAGCCAGGGGCTAGGAGGAAAAGGAATTGTTTTGCTTTTGCAAATTTTATTATAAGAAAATACATAAAAGGAAGGGTGTGATTTCTGTCCTTTTAGCGAATTCCTTGCCTCAGGATCTTAGACAATCGAATTCCTTATAATCTTTTAAGAAGAATTTAAAAACTTACCTTTTCCGTGATTTTTATGCACTTTTCTGAGATTATGCCCGCTTATATATTCTAATCGAAATACTGTATATGGTTCAATGTTTTAACTTACCCTGATTTTATCTCTTTTACCAGGTTTATCATTGGTTTATTATTTTCGTGATTTTTATGCACTTTTCTGAGACTTTGCCCGCTTATATATTTTAATCGAAATACTGTGTATGGTTCAATGTTTTAACTAACCCTGATTTTATCTCTTTTACCAGGTTTATCATTGGTTTATTATTTATATATTGTTTAACTTGTTTCATTTTCAGCTTATTGTAAAACGCCATTTAATATATGTATTTTCATAGTAATCGGCGTTTAAGCAAATAAACAAGTTTCAAGTTTCTGTCCTTTTAGCGGATTTCCACCATGTCAAGGCTTAGTTTGCTTTACAATAAGTTGTAAGCTTTATTTGATGTTTTTAACCCATTTATGTCTTGTGGACTCTCCCATCCTTCTAAATTGGATTGATTTATTTCATAAAATCAGGGATGTCTAGTATGTTTATTTCTATATTTAGAATATTTCTTACAGAAACTCTAAGCAAACAGCGCAGACCCTGATGGGACGCCGCATCATGCCGCGTCTCATCTGGGTCTACGCTGTTTGCCAAGGCCTTTTTTCGCTAGGCATAAATGAGTTAAAAAGAAATTGTTGAAAGACAATTTTTCAGTAAATGAGTTTAAACTTGTCGTAATCAAACTTTATTAAATGAGCCTCGTTCTGGGGAAACTGGGCTCAGGGCTTTTTTTGCTGACTTTGTGAAGCGGCCCTGGCCCCCTTACTTTGTGAAAAAATGAGTCGCGAAGTTTTCAAAATTGTGAAAAAATGAGTTGCAAACTTTTCAAAATTGTGAAAAATTGAGTCGCAAACTATAGACGGCCAATTTCGTAAAAATTCACGGCCATGTTAGGTTTGTGAATTGTCCCAATCAAAATTGTGAAATGACCTTCCAGGGCCACTCGCAAAGAAGGAAAAAAAGCCCTGGGGCTTTATGTATGTGCCTCAAGTGTTGTCCCACATTAGCCTGTGTTAATCGAGATGCATGGTGGCCCGTTTTCCGAGAGCGAGGCTCAAATATTTCTGCTCTTGCAAATTTTATTTAAAAGAAACATCTTCAATTTAATTCTATTTTCTAAGTGACTTAAAATGCGTCAAAGTGCATATCTTTGTGTTGCTAGGTTAAGTAAATAAAGCTGGTATTACATGCGTTTCCAGACAGAGCAGCGTCAATGTCAGCAAGTGTGCTTGATAAAATACTTGATAGACAACTTCCAAAATGAACTGATTGTTTGAACGTTTATTTTGCCAAGATTAACATGGGGTGCAAAAATTAACCCTCAACATTAAAAATAAATACTTGCCAACTGACTGGCAATTAATTAACTCTTTCAGTGCTGGAACCGGATTTAAAAGGCCTTTGCAAACAGTTTGGATCCTGATGAGACGCCACAGAACGTGGCGTCTCATCAGGATCCAAACTGTTTGCTATTCTGATAGTATTCTTTGAAAAAAAATCAAAGAAAATGCTAATTTTAGAAATTCAGCAGACGACATTTTAGCAGACGACAAATTTCCCAGCATGCAAAGGGTTAAAGCA
>VMBQ01000251.1:184490-206708 GCA_007657795.1 Dreissena rostriformis
AGGTCACGGGGTCACTTAGTGCGTTTTAAACATTGAGCATGTTGTCCGCTCTCTAATTCAAATAGTTTTCATCCGATCTTTACGAAACTTGGTCAGAAGTTGTATCTAGACAATATCTAGGTCAAGTTCGAATATGGGTCATGCCGGGTCAGAAACTAGGTCACGGGGTCGAAAAACAGATTGATTTTGAAACAAGGGGGGTTATTGTGATGAACAATCAGTAGCAATGCACAATTTGAGTTGCAGTTGTCTCCCTTTATCAGACTTTTTTTTTATTGAAAAACCTGGTTTTGTGACAATTTTGTCCCTTGTTTACTTAATCAAAATAAAGGAAGCAAAAAAAAGTAAAAATGATGGGATAAATAGAATGACATTTACGTTTTGAGCAAAGATAAGTTTATTTTTTCCGCACAAAAACCTAAACCAATACCCTTGCTAAATAAACATTAAGCAAGTTGTCCGCTCTCTTATTTAAATAGTTTTCATCCGATCTTTACGAAACTTGGTCAGAAGTTGTATCTAGACAATATCTAGGTCAAGTTCGAATATGGGTCATGCCGGGTCAGAAACTAGGTCACGGGGTCGAAAAACAGATTGATTTTGAAACAAGGGGGGTTATTGTGATGAACAATCAGTAGCAATGCACAATTTGAGTTGCAGTTGTCTCCCTTTATCAGACTTTTTTTTTATTGAAAAACCTGGTTTTGTGACAATTTTGTCCCTTGTTTACTTAATCAAAATAAAGGAAGCAAAAAAAAGTAAAAATGATGGGATAAATAGAATGACATTTACGTTTTGAGCAAAGATAAGTTTATTTTTTCCGCACAAAAACCTAAACCAATACCCTTGCTAAATAAACATTAAGCAAGTTGTCCGCTCTCTTATTTAAATAGTTTTCATCCGATCTTTACGAAACTTGGTCAGAAGTTGTATCTAGACAATATCTAGGTCAAGTTCGAATATGGGTCATGCCGGGTCAGAAACTAGGTCACGGGGTCGAAAAACAGATTGATTTTGAAACAAGGGGGGTTATTGTGATGAACAATCAGTAGCAATGCACAATTTGAGTTGCAGTTGTCTCCCTTTATCAGACTTTTTTTTTATTGAAAAACCTGGTTTTGTGACAATTTTGTCCCTTGTTTACTTAATCAAAATAAAGGAAGCAAAAAAAAGTAAAAATGATGGGATAAATAGAATGACATTTACGTTTTGAGCAAAGATAAGTTTATTTTTTCCGCACAAAAACCTAAACCAATACCCTTGCTAAATAAACATTAAGCAAGTTGTCCGCTCTCTTATTTAAATAGTTTTCATCCGATCTTTACGAAACTTGGTCAGAAGTTGTATCTAGACAATATCTAGGTCAAGTTCGAATATGGGTCATGCCGGGTCAGAAACTAGGTCACGGGGTCGAAAAACAGATTGATTTTGAAACAAGGGGGGTTATTGTGATGAACAATCAGTAGCAATGCACAATTTGAGTTGCAGTTGTCTCCCTTTATCAGACTTTTTTTTTATTGAAAAACCTGGTTTTGTGACAATTTTGTCCCTTGTTTACTTAATCAAAATAAAGGAAGCAAAAAAAAGTAAAAATGATGGGATAAATAGAATGACATTTACGTTTTGAGCAAAGATAAGTTTATTTTTTCCGCACAAAAACCTAAACCAATACCTTTGCTAAATAAACTTATCTATATTCAACACTAACAGAGTGCACTGAGAAATGGCAAACCTGTATTCCCAAAATGGTGAAAAAACACACTGCTTACTGTTTTCAGGTCCGTTTGGTAACGTGACGTGCTCAGCGATAGTGAACAGTCACCCAAGTGGAAGTTTTGCAAGTGATGTTCAGGCCGACTGGTCGTATGGGAAATGTCCAGACGTCGACGAATGCGCCCTCGGCCTGGCAAAATGCCACGATAATGCCTCGTGTTTAGACACCCCGGATAGTTATGTCTGCCATTGTAACAGGGGCTTTGAGGGTGACGGAATCTCTTGCAGCAAAACGTGAGTTTCTCAATTTAATTTCCTTTTAAATAAATTTTGGAGGTTTCTATGATGCACTCTGTGGATTGGGTTGTTGGGTTGTTGATCGATCTGTTTATCCCTGTAAAATGTTATAAGTTTATGAAGGAAACTTCTTAAAAATTTCGCAATTAAACTGAAACATTAAATACATCATAAACATGACATGAAGACACATTTTTTATTCAGGAGTGATCGCCATATTCTTGAGTTATTTGCCCTTGAATAAAGTGTTTATATAGAGAATAATAGGTTAGTGTTGATTATAGATCAGGTTTATCATGCGAGGCTTAGAAAACAAAAAGCACGAGCCTTGGCGAGTGCTTTTTCGTTTTCGTGCCGAGCATGATAAACCTGATCATAATCAACACTTACCTATTATTCTATTTATCCCACTTTCATTCAGTAAACCTTTTTATTTAAACAAAATAAGTTTAACTTGTTATTTTCGCTTGATTTATGACGTCATTTTGTTCAAAATATGACGTCATTTCGTGCGGTGTATTATAGCAGAAATTTAATCAACGGGGCTATAATCAACCGAAATTGCTGTAAAAGTGGGATAAAATAAATTGTAGCTGGAGAATTATCCACATTTCTGGACAAAGCTCAAGTTTCCATTTAAGTGTTTATTATTTATGCCAGCAATTTTCAATTCAAACTATTGTCATGCCAACGATCTTCATTTAAACTTTCGTAAATCCGCTAGGTGCTACTACAAGTGCGCGCATGGGGAATGCCTCTCGGACATGGGGGACTACTACTGCGACTGCAACCTCGGCTGGACCGGACTGGACTGCAACACAGACTGCAAGTGTAACGGGCACAGCATGTGCGATGACGGGATCGGCAAGTGCGACCTATGCTTGAATAAGACCACTGGAACGTACTGCAATCAGTGCCTATTTGGACATTATGGAGACCCTACCAAGTCTTACGGTGAGCTTTCTGCAGTCTCAACATATAAGATGATTTATTGAAAATCTTGTTAAACTTTCAATTTTCATGATTGGTCAATTAGATTCATGCATGCATTTTAATATTGTATTTCAATTAAATTGATAAATAAAATAGAAAGTCAAGAGCAAAAATCGAATTTCATTAAAACAATATTATTAATTATAAATTTAATAGTGAAATATGATGCAAATGTTTTTTGGTAGTGTTTGTTTTTTTAAAGGAAAACATGCAAGAAAATACTTTTTCAGAGGGGAAAACTACACAACCAACCTTAGCTTGCTGTTTCCTGTATTAAAGCTGCGGCAATCAGGCGCTTTATCATTGCAGCAACATCACAGAAAAGTATCTTATTGTGTAGAATATATTTGTTGTTTATATGAGCCTTGTTCTGTGAAAAACAGGGCTAAATGCATGTGCTTAAAGCGTCGTCCAAGATTAACCTGTGCAGCCCGCACATGCTCATCTGGGACGGCACTTTCCGCTTATATTGTATCTCACGTTTCAAGGAAATCTCCTTTTAACAAAAATCCAGTTTATGCAGAAAGTGTTGTCCCGGATTAGCCTGTGCAGACTGCAAAGGCTGATCTGGGACAACACTTTACGCACATGCATATAGCCCCGTTTTTTCAGAGCGCAACTCATATGTTGTTTATTTGAAACTTCCTGCATTAAGTTGTGTCAACCTCCCTCCATAGGTTGCTACCAGTGCCAGTGTAACGGCCACGGCAACGAGACACTGGGTCAGTGTAACAACAATACGGGGCAGTGTTACTGCACCCACCACACCACGGAGTACAACTGTGAGAGGTGTGAGAAGGGCTACTATGGCGACCCCAGGTGAGCGGAAAACTTGTGATTTTTTATGCCCTCTTCTTCGAAGAAAATTGGGTATATTGTTTTTGGCCTGTCTGTCTGTCATTCTGTCCCAAAACTTTAACCTTGGTTATAACTTTTGCAAAATTGAAGATAGCAACTTGATATTTGACATGCATGTGTATCTCATGGACCAGCACATTTTGAGTGGTGAAAGGTCAAGGTCATCCTTCAAGGTCAAAGGTCAAATATATGGGTCAAAATTGCTCAAAAGGGGGCAAAGTGTTTCTCAAACACACCACTTTTTTTCGGTAATGTTGCTTTTATTCACCTTTATATTCTACAAATTTTATGGTTTGTTTACGTGTAAGTATTTGTTCTTATTGTTGGTATATAATTTTGTTCTGTTAACAATTTGTTCAAATTTGCTTTAATAGAGGTTTATAAAATCCATGCATTATTTTGAACAGACACAAACACACATTTCACACATGCAAAGACAAATACACAAGTAGTGATGAAATTATGATCCCCTCACCCTTATATCGTCTTTTGAAAAAAATAAAAAATATGTCAGTCTAGAATGAAACCCATGCGTTTCAAAGCCATACAAGAGACAAACAAGTCAAATGTATGCTTGCTAGCAATTGTAAATTTTGGATGCAAATTTGTGCATGTCAATACAGCCATTTTTTGGCTTGAAAAACTAGACACTGGCTTATGAATATATTATTTATTGCATAACCTTTTGTCAGGGATGGTGGGTCATGCATGTGGGTCAAATGTTTGCATGTCAGTTGGCCATTTTAGGCTTGAAAAAAACACCGAGTTATATACAAATTAATTATTGCATAAAATGATCTCAGGGATGGAGGGACATGCTACCGTGAGTGTGACCACGGTCTCATAATGGACAACATACAGGATGGCGCCCTGGGCTCCCACCGAGGCCTGGGTGTGAGCACCTGGCACGCCTACTGCCTCTGGATCCTCATGTCACGTGATCGGTTCACCAAGCCATCGGCCCCATGGACGCGTACCCAGCCTGTACCCAGCATCACGCTGCGGGTCGAAGGGCTGGACGTGGAGTGTGAAAGGGTGAGTAATTTTTGGTTTAACCTGTATATTTAGGCTTGATTGCATCAAAAGCCAAAGGCTTATTGAAATGGTCCCAAGTCTGTTTCATGGGTGCAACCAGTACTTGGTGTCTTTGGGTGAGATCTGAAGAACGCTCCCACCATTGGGATCAAACCAGTGACATCCGGTAGCTAGGTGGACACCACATCCACTATGCCACGCCGACTTACTGAATAATTCTTTGGTAACTTTGGTTTACTTGTGGCAGCAAATTTAACACACACAAAAAAGGAAGAAGTTGTATTTGATTCACATAGCAGAACTAGTGTGTTGAGCGCTGGACAGCAAAACTGAGGCCTGACACCTGGCCTTACCACCTAACTAGTGAGGATTTTGATCATGACATTCTTTGTTTGGCCATTTTCCATCTAAAAGTACTGGTTCTACCAAGGAAACAAACTCCAATGTTTTGTTTTTATAAACCTAAGACTTTTGATGCAATGGATTTGAAATAAAAAATAAATGTTTAAACTTACCTGTAGGGTTTTGTTTTACAGGACCACGTGTACGTGTATGACGGTATCCCAGCATTCATAGACAGCGCAGGAAGTGGCCTGTTGCTAGGGGCATTCTGTGGCTCCTCGGTTACTGACCTTGAGAACGTCACTGCAAAGTCAGGCATCATGACAGTGTACTTTGATGCTGACATCAGTGGCGATTGTAAGTCAAAGAAGAGATGATATTCATACCCTGGCAAATGGTTGAGCCTTGTTCTGGGAAAACTGGGCTTAATGCAAATGCATTAAGTATCATGCTGCACATGCTTATCAGGGACAACACTTTCCCCCTAAACGGAATTTAAACGAAAAAAACAAAAAGGCCAAAAGTGTCATACCTAATTAGCCTTTGTGGACTGCACAGGCTAATCTAGGAGGACACTTTACGCACATGCATTAAGCCCAGCTTTCCCAGAACGAGGCTCAGTTAGTTAGGGAGACTGACCTTTAAGTTATATTTAGAAAGTGACAAAATCCCTAACACATATGGAATAACATTATGTGAGTTCAACTAATATACCATAGTGCAAGTTTAAAAAAATCATGATTTCAATTTATTAATGTCTTTAAAAAAAAAAAAAAAGTAAGAATCCCACCTGTGTCCATTAATATCGCATTAAGTACAAGTTGGAATGAATCACACAAAATTAGAGAATCCAATCTAATGAATAATGCCATCATGAAAGGGATTTTTTCAATAAACACCCCATCCCTAATGAATATAGACATCATAAAGTGGAATTAAAAATAAAATACAAATAAATCATTTAAGATTCCTCAACAAAAGGCTTCAATGCCAGCTACATCGTGAATCGCTGCCCGTTGTCCTGTGACATCGCTAGCAACCAGCAGTGTCTCCATGGCAACTGTGTGTGTGCTGATGGTTACGAGGGGTTCCCAAATTGTACAACACAGACCTGCGCCAGGGGCTACACTTATGATAAGGTTTGTACTTGTATGTCTGTAAATTTGTATAAACTGTGAATGTCAAAATTATTTGAATATTCAATTGAATGATTGCTTTTTAATAGTTGATACACCATTTTATTTTTTCTAATTTGTATTTAAAAAAATAAAAATAAAAAAAAAATGGATCATTTGGCTTAAGCCAATTTAGGCCAGTGAGATTATTAAAAGGTATATGTCAAACTGTGAATCTTAATTGTAGATGAAAATAATCCATTCCAAATGAAATCTTTAAAAGATTGTTACTATAGAAATAAGTCTTTCGTAACCATAGTAACTTCTCATCCTTCCTTTAAGACGAAGAATGTCTGCCATAGTAACGAAGGAAATCTTCAAAACATTGTTTCCATAGTAATGAGTCATTTGTTACCATGGTACTGAGTCATTCATTACCATAGTATCCTGTCATCCTTCCTTTAAAACCAGGAATGCCTGCCGGAGTAACCACCCTATTGTTTCTATGTCCTACCACATAATCCATTCCAAATGACAGCTTAAAAGATTGTAACTATAGAAATTGTGTTATCATAGTAGCTCCTCATCCTTCCTTTTAGACCATGAATGCCTGTCAGAGTGACCACCCTATCGGCTCAGTGTCCTACCACATCACCCGGTACTCGGTGGGGCTTCCCACGGGCAGCGCCCCCTTTGATGCGCGAGGTACGGGAGCCGGGCCGGTCGCCCGGTACGGCCACACGCTGATCGACTGTACAACGAGCGTGTTCCTGTTTGGTGGTCGGTCACTCAAGTATGGCCTCCTTAATGACATCTGGGAGTTCGACTTTCGAGCTGGAACTTGGACTGAAATAAAACCTATTTCCAGCGAACCTCCGAAGCCTAGGTAAAGTCTATTTTGAGCAAACCTTCAAGCCCTTGGTATTATGTGCTGAGTTTGTTCAATTTTTGAGTAAATGACAAGGTTTATTATTATATTTTTCATCAATTATTATCAATTAGATTCTACCTTATTTCAGCTTATTTTTCTTGTTAATTTTTTTGTGTTGTTTAAAATAAGCTCATGAGAAATTATGTTTCTGAGTAAGATGTGTGTGTGTGTGTGGTTACCAAAACAACCTGTAAAAGGTTAACTATTAAAAAATCTTCACTTAAAAGAGTCACATATTTCAGACATAGTTTCCTGATTTTTACACTACATAGAATTTCCATTCTTAAAATTTTTGAATCCAGCGCCAAAACTTCAAGACTTTTTTCCCATATGATTAAAGCTTTTCTTTTTTATTGTAATACCTGTTTTTGATTGTTATACCTGTTTCTGATTGTTTTACCTGTTTCTGATTGTTATACCTGTTCCTTATTGCTGTACACAGGTACTTTCATGCAGCAGCCTGTATTCCAAGTAAGAAGGTCTTCTTCATCTATGGTGGTCTGGTGGCAGCGACCCATGAGAGGCATGAGACCAACAAGGAGATGTGGAAGTTTGCCATCGACGCCCGGAGGTGGACCGGCCCTATTGTGAGTGGAAGTGGGGCTGTGTAAATGGGAGTGGGACTTTGGAGAAATTAATATGGATTTGTAGATAGAAGTGGGGATTTGTAAATGGGAATGTTGCTTGGTAAAAAAAATTGGGATGTGTAAATAGAAGTGGGGCTTTGAAAATGGGAATGGGACTTTGGAGAAAAAAAATAGGAATTTGTCAAAAGGAGTGGGGATTGTAGATATGAATGGGGCTTTTGTAAATGGGATGGGGACATTGGAGAAATAAATAGGGATTTGTAAATAGGAGTGGGTATTGTAGATATGAATAGGGCTTTTGTAAATGGGATGGGACATTGGAGAAATGAATAGGGATTTGTAAATAGGAGTGGGGATTGTAGATATGAAAGGGGCTTTAGTAAATGGGATGGGACTTTGGAGAAAAAAATTGGGATTTGTAAAAAGGAGTGGGGATTGTAGATAGGAATGGGGCTTTTGTAAATGGGATGGGACAGTGGAGAAATGAATAGGGATTTGTAGATAGGATTGGTGATTAGGAAATGGGAATGGGACATTGGACAAATGAGTGGTGATTTGTAAATGGGAATGGTGTTTTGTAAATGTGAAAGGTATTTGTAAATGGGAATTGGCATTTTTAAATCGGAATTGACATTTTTAAATGGGATTTGGGTTATGTTAATGAAAATGGTGATTTGTAAATAGGAATTATTATATTTAAATGGGAATGGGGCTTTATAAATCGTGATTTAAAGTTGGAAATTGGGATCCAGGTTTTGTGTATGGGAATGGAGGGGGATTAGGAAATAAGGTTGATATTGATTGGCTGGTAAGCTCACTTTAATGATTATTAAACAATTGTTGTTACTCTTATTAACCAGGAAGGAAAAAACTGGTTATTAGATTGGCGAATGGGGGCGGGCTGGCGGGCGGGCCGAACAAGCTTGTCCGCTCTCTAATTCAAATACTTTTCATCCAATCTTTACAAAACTTGGTCAGAAGTTGTATCTAGACAATATCTAGGCCAAGTTCGAATTTGGGTCATGCCGGGTTAAAAACTAGGTCACGGGGTCACTTAGTGCGTTGTAAACATTGAGCATGTTGTCCGCTCTCTAATTCAACTAGTTTTTATCCGATCTTTACGAAACTTGGTCAGAAGTTGTATCTAGACAATATCTAGGTCAAGTTCGAATATGGGTCATGCCGGGTCAGAAACTAGGTCACGGGGTCGAAAAACAGATTGATTCTGAAACAAGGGGGGTAATTGTGATGAACAATCAGTAGCAATGCACATTTTGAGTTGCAGTTGTCTCCCTTTATCATACTTTTTTTTTATTGAAAGCCTGGTTTTGTTACAATTTTGTCCCTTGTTTTTCTTTTGCTTTGGTATCAAATTGTAAGTTTGGCACTGGTTAATTTTAAACTAGGTTTGCTCTGATTGTCCGAGTTCTATAGTTGGGCTTATGTCATGTTCTTATATAACAATTCACTCTTTCTGGGCCAAGCTGCTTAAGATACCAGCATTGTATTTCCTTAACTTTTCAGCTGATTTCAATATTTTGTTTAACTATGTTTGAATTTAATGGATATGTTTTGAATCATTAATTGAATTTATCAAGCCTCTAGTCATAGGTCTATATTCAGGAGCCAATATATATACGTGAGTCCTATAATATGTGTATATTAGTTCATAATCATGCCTTTTGCATCTCTAATCCTTATTCAGGAGCCAATCTGGGTGAGTCCAGTTGAAGGTATAACCTTGGCCAATGAAAGCAATCTAGTCATCATGTGATGTTTCCCATCTTAGTCCAACATTACATTATTATACCCCCATTACCATTGGTAATGGGGGCTATATAGGAGTTATGTCGGTCGGTCTGTCGGTCGGTCTGTCTGTCCCGAAAGCTTGTCCGGGCCATAACTATGTCATCTATCAAGGGATTTTAAAATCATTTGGCTCATTTGTTCACCATCATTAGACGGTGTGTCGCGCGAAAGAATTTTGTCAATATCTCCAAGGTCAAGGTCACACTTTGAGGTCAAAGGTAAAAAATGGCCATAAATGAGCTTGTCCGGGCCATAACTATGTCGTTCATCAAGGGATTTTGAAATCATTTGGCAAATATGTTCACCATCATTGGACAGTGTGTCGCGCGAAAGAATAACGTCAATATCTCCAAGGTCAAGGTCACACTTTGAGGTCAAAGGTCAAAAATGGCCATAAATGAGCTTGTCCGGGCCATAACTATGTCGTTCATCAAGGGATTTTGAAATCATTTGGCACATATGTTCACCATCATTGGACGGTGTGTCGCGCGAAAGAATTACGTCAATATCTCCAAGGTCAAGGTCACACTTTGAGGTCAAAGGTCAAAAATGGCCATAAATGAGCTTGTCCGGGCCATAACTATGTCGTTCATCAAGGGATTTTGAAATCATTTGGCACATATGTTCACCATCATTGGACGGTGTGTCGCGCGAAAGAATTACGTCAATATCTCCAAGGTCAAGGTCACACTTTGAGGTCAAAGGTCAAAAATGGCCATAAATGAGCTTGTCCGGGCCATAACTATGTCGTTCATCAAGGGATTTTGAAATCATTTGGCACATATGTTCACCATCATTGGACGGTGTGTCGCGCGAAAGAATTACGTCAATATCTCCAAGGTCAAGGTCACACTTTGAGGTCAAAGGTCAAAAATGGCCATAAATGAGCTTGTCCGGGCCATAACTATGTCGTTCATCAAGGGATTTTGAAATCATTTGGCACATATGTTCACCATCATTGGACGGTGTGTCGCGCGAAAGAATTACGTCAATATCTCCAAGGTCAAGGTCACACTTTGAGGTCAAAGGTCAAAAATGGCCATAAATGAGCTTGTCCGGGCCATAACTATGTCGTTCATCAAGGGATTTTGAAATCATTTGGCACATATGTTCACCATCATTGGACGGTGTGTCGCGCGAAAGAATTACGTCAATATCTCCAAGGTCAAGGTCACACTTTGAGGTCAAAGGTCAAAAATGGCCATAAATGAGCTTGTCCGGGCCATAACTATGTCGTTCATCAAGGGATTTTGAAATCATTTGGCACATATGTTCACCATCATTGGACGGTGTGTCGCGCGAAAGAATTACGTCAATATCTCCAAGGTCAAGGTCACACTTTGAGGTCAAAGGTCAAAAATGGCCATAAATGAGCTTGTCCGGGCCATAACTATGTCGTTCATCAAGGGATTTTGAAATCATTTGGCACATATGTTCACCATCATTGGACGGTGTGTCGCGCGAAAGAATTACGTCAATATCTCCAAGGTCAAGGTCACACTTTGAGGTCAAAGGTCAAAAATGGCCATAAATGAGCTTGTCCGGGCCATAACTATGTCGTTCATCAAGGGATTTTGAAATCATTTGGCACATATGTTCACCATCATTGGACGGTGTGTCGCGCGAAAGAATTACGTCAATATCTCCAAGGTCAAGGTCACACTTTGAGGTCAAAGGTCAAAAATGGCCATAAATGAGCTTGTCCGGGCCATAACTATGTCGTTCATCAAGGGATTTTGAAATCATTTGGCACATATGTTCACCATCATTGGACGGTGTGTCGCGCGAAAGAATTACGTCAATATCTCCAAGGTCAAGGTCACACTTTGAGGTCAAAGGTCAAAAATGGCCATAAATGAGCTTGTCCGGGCCATAACTATGTCGTTCATCAAGGGATTTTGAAATCATTTGGCACATATGTTCACCATCATTGGACGGTGTGTCGCGCGAAAGAATTACGTCAATATCTCCAAGGTCAAGGTCACACTTTGAGGTCAAAGGTCAAAAATGGCCATAAATGAGCTTGTCCGGGCCATAACTATGTCGTTCATCAAGGGATTTTGAAATCATTTGGCACATATGTTCACCATCATTGGACGGTGTGTCGCGCGAAAGAATTACGTCAATATCTCCAAGGTCAAGGTCACACTTTGAGGTCAAAGGTCAAAAATGGCCATAAATGAGCTTGTCCGGGCCATAACTATGTCGTTCATCAAGGGATTTTGAAATCATTTGGCACATATGTTCACCATCATTGGACGGTGTGTCGCGCGAAAGAATTACGTCAATATCTCCAAGGTCAAGGTCACACTTTGAGGTCAAAGGTCAAAAATGGCCATAAATGAGCTTGTCCGGGCCATAACTATGTCGTTCATCAAGGGATTTTGAAATCATTTGGCACATATGTTCACCATCATTGGACGGTGTGTCGCGCGAAAGAATTACGTCAATATCTCCAAGGTCAAGGTCACACTTTGAGGTCAAAGGTCAAAAATGGCCATAAATGAGCTTGTCCGGGCCATAACTATGTCGTTCATCAAGGGATTTTGAAATCATTTGGCACATATGTTCACCATCATTGGACGGTGTGTCGCGCGAAAGAATTACGTCAATATCTCCAAGGTCAAGGTCACACTTTGAGGTCAAAGGTCAAAAATGGCCATAAATGAGCTTGTCCGGGCCATAACTATGTCGTTCATCAAGGGATTTTGAAATCATTTGGCACATATGTTCACCATCATTGGACGGTGTGTCGCGCGAAAGAATTACGTCAATATCTCCAAGGTCAAGGTCACACTTTGAGGTCAAAGGTCAAAAATGGCCATAAATGAGCTTGTCCGGGCCATAACTATGTCGTTCATCAAGGGATTTTGAAATCATTTGGCACATATGTTCACCATCATTGGACGGTGTGTCGCGCGAAAGAATTACGTCAATATCTCCAAGGTCAAGGTCACACTTTGAGGTCAAAGGTCAAAAATGGCCATAAATGAGCTTGTCCGGGCCATAACTATGTCGTTCATCAAGGGATTTTGAAATCATTTGGCACATATGTTCACCATCATTGGACGGTGTGTCGCGCGAAAGAATTACGTCAATATCTCCAAGGTCAAGGTCACACTTTGAGGTCAAAGGTCAAAAATGGCCATAAATGAGCTTGTCCGGGCCATAACTATGTCGTTCATCAAGGGATTTTGAAATCATTTGGCACATATGTTCACCATCATTGGACGGTGTGTCGCGCGAAAGAATTACGTCAATATCTCCAAGGTCAAGGTCACACTTTGAGGTCAAAGGTCAAAAATGGCCATAAATGAGCTTGTCCGGGCCATAACTATGTCGTTCATCAAGGGATTTTGAAATCATTTGGCACATATGTTCACCATCATTGGACGGTGTGTCGCGCGAAAGAATTACGTCAATATCTCCAAGGTCAAGGTCACACTTTGAGGTCAAAGGTCAAAAATGGCCATAAATGAGCTTGTCCGGGCNACACATGCATACCAAATATGAAGGTTATATCTTAAGGGACATAGAAGTTATGAGCATTTTTCGAAACCTAAACGCAGATTTTGAAACCTAAACGCAGACCCTTACTTCAAGGTCAAGGTAACAGGGGTCAAAATTTGTGTGCGTAAGGAAAGGCCTTGTCCATATACACATGCATACCAAATATGAAGGTTATATCTCAAGGGACATAGAAGTTATGAGCATTTTTCTAAACCTAAACGCAAAGTGTGACGGAATTTCAGAAGGACAGACAGACGGACAGTGAGATCACTATATGCCACCCTACCAGAGGCATAAAAATTAATGGAGTTCGCACAAGAACATTAACCAAACGGCAATAACTCTCAATATTGAAGAAAGAGTTATGGTTACACTGAACTTTCTCTCAAATACCTCCAATACCTCAATCATTTGAGCCTTGTTCTAGGAAAATTGGGCTTAATGCATGTGCGTAAAGTGTAATTCCAGTCTGCACAGGCTAACCAGGGACAACACATTCTTTCTAAACTGGATTTTTCCTAAGAAGAGATTTCTCTTAAACAAAAAATACAATTAAAGCAGAAAGTGTCGTCCCTGATTAGCCAGTGCGGACTGAAACAGTGCTCGATGCATGTGTGTAAAGTGACGTCCCAGATTAGCCTGTGCTGACAAACAGGGACTACACTTTCCCCTTTTATGGAATTTTTCGTTTAAAGGAAGTCTCTTCTTAGCAAAAATGCAGCTTAGGCGGAAAATGTCTTCCCTGAAAAGCCTGTGCGGACTTCACAGCCTAATCTGGAACGTCACTTTACGCACATGCATTAAGCCCAGTTTTCCCAGAGTGTGACTCATATATATGTCGCAGTCAAAATGCACCTTTTTCAGGCGTGATGCCAGGTTGGTATAGGACACATTGAGCAGCAGCTGTATGGCCAGACTGGCGATGGTCTCGTCGGGCGTGTTCAGACACAGCTGCCACAGGAAGTCCAGGCCCAGGAGGTCCGTCTTCTCCACAATCACCTGCCCACCGCCTCCCTCCTTCTTCAGACGATGGTCGTTCTTGTTCACGCTCTCAAAAAAGGTCTTGAAGCACTCAAAACCTGGAAATTATTGTTCAAGTAAGACAGGTTTTTTTTTAGTGTGACCCAAATTTTGCTTAGTTAGTTTCACTCTTTTTTACTTTAAGGCAATTAAACAGTAGATGAACACCGACAACTGCACTTTTCCAGTTTTTGGCAATGTTTTTTTTAATTTTGTTTAAAGAAAATTTATTTGATCATGCAATAAGGTGCATAAACCACTCTGACAATAACAAAAATGTTAAAATAGTGACGTTCTCTGTAACATGTGATTACATGTTTGTAGAAACCATGAAAATGCGATTATATAAGGGTTCCCGTTGTCGATCGCCAGTGTCCCCAAATTGAACAATCTGGCGCCACATTTTCTCAAATGACGAATTTGCGAAAATCTACATTTTTTTCTGCGTAATATTTCCTTGAAATGACATTAAACGCTCTGTTTACCAGCCGGTTTACGGCAGTCGTTATTCTATTGATTTCCATGATGTAAGTCATACTGCTGAAATCAATGGAGCGTGCCGACTTAATTGGTCGTCAGTTTTATTGCTTCAGGGATAAGACAACCTTGAAATATACTGACTTTGCACTTAAGTGTGAAGTGTTTGTCACAGTAAACGAAGCAGATTAAAGTCTGTTAGGTTCACAACAATGACAATCAAAAAGGTAAGTATCGATGTTTTAAGCACAATAGTTGTGAGTAAAGGCAATAATTAAACATTAAAAATTAATCATGCTATATAAATGTGACATGATATTCTCTGTTTCACTCCTCAAAATCGCGGTGAGTTCAAAGGTCTTTATTAAAAAGGAAACGAGTTACTGTCCGCCATTTTTTTGCATTTAATTTCTCCATAAAAAACACATGAAACTTGTTTCAACAGGCATTTGTAAGCATTTCTGTTAAATAGTTTCATTATTATAATGTTCTGGGAAGAATATCTTTTTATTAAAAAACCAACAATTTCTGAAATTAAAAGTAGATCATTCACTCAATGTACTCAATGTACTATATTTCGGATATGTTAAAATTCGGACATATAAAGATAGGGATATTTATGTGTTGATTTGTTGTTGATAGTTTGTAAACAAATAAGTTTTGTGTTTTCAGACAACAAGAATGGATGGTGGCAATTATCATGGGCCTTTCTATCAAGAAATAGGTGCAAAATCATTCATTTAATTGGGGGTTTGGCGACAACTTTTTGAATTTGGCGAAAACAAGTGGCGATAACTTTTTAAAGCCCAGAGGGAACCCTGTATATAACATCAAGAAGTTATGATAAGTACATGGATATCAAAGTATGTAAATTCTATTGTAAATACAGTAGATTCTGCAATTATTTGCTTTCTTATGAAATATTCAACAAATCTGAAATCAAAGTGAAAAGTGACAGATGACCAAGCACTTGACAGATCAGCTTTCCAAAATGTGCAATATCATATTTCCAATTAATGCTGATCAGTAACCTATGGGTCAATTAGCCCTTGGTAAGCCAGAAAACAATGGAAGGCACAACAATGTAACCAGGCCTTGACTGTGATCGCACCTTTGAAAGAGAGCTTAGGCTTAGATGCAGCTTTGAAACAAACACTGATGATTATGAGAGACAAACATTTTTGGGACCAAAATATTTTTGTTAGAAAAAGGGATAAGTTTGAAAAAGACAACAGAATTTATTATGGCTATACAGGTTAAACAAAGAAGAACAAACATGAGCACAGGAAAAATGTTCGAAATAGCGATTTATAGTGATAGATTCAAATTAAAGGGGTTAAAAAAAGACGTGCATCCACCATATCACATACCATTTTCAGACAGTTTGGAGATGTCCATCTTGAGAAGCTCATTGGTGAAGAGTTTTGCCTGCGTCTCATTGTCGAGATCCATGAGGCCCTTGCTGAACCACTCATAACACGTCTGACGGAGAAAACAAAATAAGCCTTGTTCTAAGAAAACTAAGCTTAATGCATCTGCTTCAAGTGTCGTCCCAGATTAGTGTGTGCGGTCCGCACAGGCCAATCTGGGACAACACTTTCCGCCTAGACTGGATTTAAGCTAAGAAGAGACCTCCTTTAAAGGAAAAATTCAATAAAATCAGAAAGTGTCGTCCCTGATTAGCCTGTGCATACTGCACCGGCTCATCTGGGACAATCTTTTACGTGCATGCAATAAGCCCAGTTTTCTTATAACGCGTCACAAATGTACAGTGTCAACAACAACATTATTCTGTTTCTTTTACAAACTCAACTTATACGACTATTCAAATACTGCTGAAGGGGCGGTAAGTGCTACACCTGTTCATGTGTGTTTGCTTTTAACAATGTGTGTGACAACAGTTCCAATAAGGCAAACCAATACTAGTTTGAACATGAAAAAGTTTTTTTGAAATGCAATAACTGATATTTCAAATATGACCAGTTTTACAGCAGACTTTATAGAACCACATGTGAACTAGCGAGAAAAAAATCAATAAAAAAAAAATCATCAAATTTTACATGACAGGATCTTTTTCTTTTGTAATTCCACCAAGCAATAACCTAGAAATAATTAAAATCCAGAAACGTATGATGATTAGTATACCTAATGATAAAATATGACATTTCTGCAGTGAAATAACAGCAGTGAAAATAAACAAATTGTTATTTTCACCGCAGAAAGTCATTTAGTCAACAAAATTATGTCATTTCAATGTATTGAGGCATGCCATGGGAGAAAGAGTTATTTTTCCAGCGAAAGGGAAACAGCTGTTAATTATTTTCTTGAAAAGGGGGCATAAAAACAGAAAATTTGTTCAAGTCAGTGTAAGATCGTTTGTTATTTCACTTGTGATCATAGAAAAATAATATTTTTACGAGTGGCTGCGCCACTCGTGAAAATATATGTTCTATAATCACTTGTGAAATAACAAATGATCTTACACTGACATGAACAAATATCCTCTATTTCTTACCATCAGTGTTACACAGTAAAAGAAATACATCAAACAAAACAATATTAAAATGATCTAAGTTGGGCCTTGGAGCAAAAAAACAGGCTTAAAGGGAGCTAGCTTGTAAAGCTCATTAAAAAGTCCAGTGATTTTTTTTTATCCCCAATTGGGAAAAGTACCTTACCGAAAAAATTGGGAAAATTAGCACAAAAAGCCATGAAATTGAGAAAATTCGCCTCATGAAATTTTCAGATTTGGAATTATGTGTCTTTTCAATTGCTTGGTACTTAATTGCACAAACCCATCCAAATACTCTTTTACATACTTTTGGCTGAAGTGCTCAGTTTCAGTGCTCATTTCATTTGTTCACCTGCAAATAATGTGCTTTTGGAACGAAATTGACACAAATTGTATTCCTTTTGGGAATTTTTGCTGATTGCAATTGGGAATTTCGAAACAAAAATCTTGATTGGGGATAGTGTCTTTCATGGGTACGCTGTTCGCTGTCTCCTACCTCCCTATCCCAATTGCAGGCCTCAGGGGAGGCAACCAGTGTAGACCAGATCTCCCTGGCTCGATTCCATGGAAGGTACAGTACCCCGTCTTGTAGCACGTATTGCAGGAACGACAGGTGAGAACTCACGTACTGAAGAGGAAGCATGCGGAGAGATCTAAGTTAGGCCTTGGAGCAAAAAAACAGGCTTAAAGGGAGCTAGCTTGTAAAGCTCATTAAAAAGTCCAGTGATTTTTTTTATCCCCAATTGGGAAAAGTACCATTACCGAAAAAATTGGAAAAAATAGCACAAAAAGCCATGAAATTGGGAAAATTCGCCTCATGAAATTTTCAGATTGGGAATTTTGTGTCTTTTCAATTGCTTGGTACTTATTTGCACAAACCCATCTAAATACTCTTTTACATACTTTTGGCTGAAGTGCTCAGTGCCTAGCAATTGGTCCGTATTCTGTGTTTTGTTGAATTCTCAAATGCGCATAATTAAATTTGTAATCCGAAACACTCTTCCCAATTTAATTTTTACTCGACGTTATCACATTCTTCAAATAAACTGCAAATGTACAGTGTGTTTTAATCCTTTCTCTCGAGAAAAGCGCGCGCGAATTATTCCCTACATGTACAACGTCACGTCAAACGCATGGAAAGCGTGCGTGTATTAAATTTCCGTTAACTGTTTCGTGGTTAATTTTAACAGAATGATATCGCGAAATATTTGGAATTGACATTTCCTCAAAATTAATTGCAAATCAAACACACTGTATCTTTATTGTTACGGTCGTTTACATAAGTCATTATTGAAACAGTTATTGTACTGTATACTGATGAAACAGAAAATCGGGACGAAGCTGGATTCAGTGTTGGGTGTTGTGAAAACACGCTTAGCGGTTCCACTGACCTATTGTGTAGACTGCGATGTTTCAACAAAAAGGATTAAAATGTGCGAAAGCACTCTTTGCGGATAATTGAGCGTGTCTGTCAAAATCGTCAATACGATGCGTATCCTTGGAGATTTATGAGATTCTATGCTGGATAATAGTGTGCATTAACGGATTTTAAGGCATTTTTTCTAAGTAATTAAATAATAATGACCACTTGTGCCGTCGGACTAGCAAATTCTTTATTTACTTGTCCGGACTAACAATTCGGTTGTCCTGGACAGTCGGACGACTGTAAATGTCGAGCCCTGTATTCATGACCCTGATCTCACCTCGGAGTGCAGCTATCAGGAGGTCACAGGTTCGATCCCCACTGTGGGAGCGTTCTTGAGATCTCCCCCAAAGACACTAAGTACTGGTTCTTGTCCCAGGAACCGGATTTGAGAGGGTTTCAAATAAGTAATAAGTACTTAAGATGCGATGGAGCTAAAATAAATGGGTTTTAACTAAAACCTCTGAGTGTGGGTAGCGGCCATCTACGAGTGCGTTCTGTTCCAGCTGCCCGTCCCCACAACTCATGGCTGCCTGCTTGTGGCACTTCACGAGGCTCTGGGTAACCAGCTTGATGATGTCAAAGTTCTTGTTCAGGTCTGGGAGGATGCCCTGGTTGGGGAGATATAAAATGAGCGACACTCTGGGAAAATGGGGCTTAATGCATGTGCGCAAAATGTTGTCCAAAATAAGCCTGTGCAGTCTGCGCAGGCTAATCAGGGACAGCACTTCCACGCCTAGACTTCATTTTCGTGTAGAAGAGAGTTCATTTAAATGAAAAATTCCAAAAATGTGGAAAGTGTCATCCCAGATTAGCCTGAGCGGACTGCACAGGCTAATCTGGGACGACACTTTACGCACATTCATGAAGCCCCTTTTTCCCAGAGCACATCACAAATCTGTGTTTGACAAACTCCTGGTTGGCCCTGGATAGCCCAATTGAATTTGAATTTAAGTCCCAATAAGGTCAAGGTCAAATTGAGGTAGGATGATGTGTATAGGGGATAGTCATGAGCAACAACTCTGTCAGTAAGTATACAAGTGTTGTATCAAGCTAAGTTGCGGCTGACTGAATGATAAAATCAAGATTAACAAGCAAATTCGTTGAATTGATATCCCCCGCCAATTTAGAGCTTTGTCACAGAAACAAGCATTTTTTCAAGATACAAAGGGTCATAACTCCGTTATTAATAGATGGTGTACAATGCCATTTGGCGTGCATCATCCTCTTATTCATATATATACTCATACCAAGTTTCAATGAAATCCGCCAAAGCACTTCCAAGATATGGCTCCGGACACAAAAGTGCCGGACAGACGGACAACGCCAAAACAATATCCCTCCGCCTTTGGCGGGGGATAATGAGAAATAGCCCATATGACTTATGTTCAAAACAGGGTAGGTCAAGGTGAAAATAAATAAATAGTGAACATGGTCTTTTAGCACAAGTGTGTAAGTACCAAATAGTTGTAGCACTTGTTTCTGAAGCTTAGCATACACATTATTTATAGGCTTGTATATGTTTGAGATGGGCTCGAGCATTGAGCTAGGTGAAGCCAAAGCACTGGGGCAGATGAGGCTTACAAAAAATACCTGTTTGTAGGTTTCCTCAACGTAGGGTTGCAACAATGGATAGTAAATGCTCTATACGTTTAATACCTATGCCATATAACAAAACCAGCATATCCTGTTCTAGCAAAAAAAACACAGGTATACTATAAAGTCTATACAGTATGATTGCCAAATTAAACTATTTTATGTATTTTTTCCTTTAGTGTTCAGTGCAATTTGCTGATTTTTACAGATGCTTTTAAATCTGGACCTTTCTCTGCAATTACTTTTTCAACCCGATTTTCCAGCGCCCCTCCCACAGATTTCAAAGGACCGACCCAGCAAGACTCAGGAAAAAAAATGCAATACAAACCTTGTCCTGCTTGTGACTGTGCTTCAGGATGTTCTTACTGAGCTGATGTAGCTGCTTCAACGTGGGCAAGACACACACACCCTGGAGAGAAGAAAAGAGGAATTTCGGTACGTTTTGAAAAGAAAATGGGATATCATTACACAATGTTAGCCAAGCCAAGAGCATAACAAGACAACAAGAGAGCCATGATGGCCCTGAAGCGCTCCCCTGTGTACAAGGTCAAAGACTTTACTGGTGACCTAGTTGTGGACCCCGATCGTTCCAGATTGGAACATGGGTTTGAAATTGTCAGCATAAATATTATGACCATGTTTTATGACGACTGAGGCTTAAGGTATCGGAACTCTAATGAACTTTTTGTAACATTGCATCATTTCGTTAATGATTGTGAGTCCGAACATTTTCCAAGTATGTATGTAAAACTATGAAAATTTTGTCAAATCAAAACAAGATAGCGGTCCCAATACAAAACCCCATTAAATCAAATGACTTCGTGTTGTTGAGTAAGTGCGTTTGCTTTAACCACGAGAGTTCCCAGGTTCAAATCCTGCAAAAGGCAAACTTTTTTATTCAATGCCTTTATCTTGGTATTACAACTATTCCAAACATTATAGTGTCGTTAATAAATACTATAAATTACAATTAAAAAATATGACAAAGTGAAAACAAGTCCCTTTATTTCCACAGTTAAAATTTCCCCTTTCATTTACATTATGAAGAAGGATATCAGTGGAGTTTATAACAAAGTTCTTGTTCAATTGTGAAAAAACGACCGAAATTCGCGGTCTGTTATAACTGACAGTTGAACGTTGAGAATTACACACTGCGATTTTGGGGTCATATTTGTGAAACTTTAAGCTGTTTTGGACATACTTGATGGATTTTCATCAAATAAACGGTGTTTAATCATAGATTGGTGCTTCCTGCTGGCAACCACAACGATATTTATGTGCATTATTCGATCTTTCATGCTGTTGCATAGCGTTATTAAATACACCTGTGAAATCATCGTTGGATACCTTTTCTTTTAATATATAAATAAGGACCAAACAAATATTTTCAAGTACCTGTGGCTGAAAAAATATTGGGAAAAGGTAGGCAAGTATATATTTAATCTTAATTGTTTATTTAATAATATTCTCCAACATTCATAAAATAACCAGGAAGAATAACTTTTTTCTAACTGTTGACTAGCAAAGTGCAATAATCTTCCACAAATGTGAAGTGCCCCTCTACCTTTTTGATATCGTCAACACATTTGGAGAGGTAGTTCCTCTTCACCTGGTCCTTGACTGTGTATGAGTCGTTGAGAATGGCAAGGTGCTCCTCCATGGCCAGCTCTATCAGGTGAGTGGAGAGGGCAGGTAGGTGCGACAGGTCCCATAGCAACTGTAGTACCTGTGTAGAACAAACAACAATATCAGGTGAGTGGAGAGGGCGGTAGGTGTGACAGGTCCCAGAGTAACTGTAGTACCTGTGTAGAACAAACAAGAATACCAGGTGAGTGGAGAGGGCAGGTAGGTGTGACAGGTCCTAGAGTAACTGTAGTACCTGTGTAGAACAAACAACAATATCAGGTGAGTGGAGAGGGCAGGTAGGTGTGACAGGTCCCAGAGTAACTGTAGTACCTGTGTAGAACAAACAACAATATCAGGTGAGTGGAGAGGGCAGG
>VMBQ01000251.1:207290-228831 GCA_007657795.1 Dreissena rostriformis
ACCCTTTGCATGCTGGGAAATTTGTCGTCTGCAAAAATGTTGTCTGCTAAATTTCTAAAATTAGCATTTTCTTCGATTTTTTTTCAAAGAATACTATCAGAATAGCAAACAGTTTGGATCCTGATGAGACGCCACGTTCTGTGGCGTCTCATCTGGATCCAAACTGTTTGCAAAGGCCTTCAAAATCCGGTTCCAGCGCTCAAAGGGTTAAACATTCTATAGTCTAGAAACATATTGATCATATATGTTTTTTTGTTTTAAACTAAAATTTCAGTGATAACTTAAGCTTGTCCTAAGATATTTCATAAAACAAGGCCCTTTTCCATATCTTAAATTAAAATAGAGTAACATTGTAAAATACATATAACATCACAATTAGGTTCAATGGTAGTTATAACCTTAAAAGGTTAGAAACACTTCTATTTAAGCACGATTAATGATCTAACGGTTTTCATTTCCATTTCTTTTAACACAAAACTGTTCACTCTTTCCGGACATATTTCGCCTTAAAAGGCTTTTAAAAAAAATCTTTATGTTGCTATATGGCAGCATCCATTGGTTGTTCTTTGATTGTGTAACATGTCCAAAAAGTTTGATCTTATTCGTGTTATATAAAGTGTTGTCAAAATGGTGGAAACATGTAATTCTCAGTATTGCTAATAAAAATTAAAATTAAATGCAAAACTTATGAGTACCATAAATGATAAATCCAGACCAAATTTTTACAGGAAAACAAGTGTTTTAAGTCTGGTGAGACGTAATGTTCTAATTCTTTAATACGAGCCTAGTTCTGGGAAAACTGGGCTTATTGAATGTGCGTAAAATGTCATCCCAGATTAGCCTGTGCAGTCCACACAGGCTTATCAGGGATGGCTCTTTCCACTTTTATGGATTTTTTCGTTTAAGGGAAGTCTCTTCAAAAAAGGAAATCAGTGTTTAGACGTAAAGTGTTGTCCCTGATCAGCCTGTATGGACTGCACAGGCTAATCTGGTATGACACTTTACGCACATGCATTAAGCCCAGTTTTCCCAGAACCAGTCTCATTACACAAAAAATATCACCCTCACATGTGATTTGGTATGTTTCCAGGATGTACAGTGCATCAAATTCTTCCATTGATCCTTGCCTAAAAATAGTGGGTTGTAGTGCAGCCATTCTGAGACTTCGTGATGAAAGAGCCATCTGTTTTTCAACCAATCGGGGCACTCCAGATGTCAGGTAGAACAAAAAAAAACGCTCTACATTTACTGTACAAAGTTATCGTCCACTAGAACTAAAAGGGAATTTTGGGGATTTTGATGTTGTAATTTGTATATGCAAAACTAAATTTGAATTGTTGTAGGTAGAATGCTTTATTTTAAACATGTTTGGCTGTTGTTGCTTAGAAATTCAGATGTGTTATGGTAAACAAACAAGCGTTATGTAATGTTGCCAATATTGATATACACACATGCATGTTTAACTCAAATACTTAAAGTTGAAATTTCTTTTATGAAAAATAAAAAAGTTTGATTTTCACTGCTCTTTTACCCCAAAGTAGTGGGTATTGGTAACAAATTGTAAATTTTAATAAATACCTGTACTAGAATTCTGGACATTGCATATAGTTATTTCATGCCAGATAGCAAAGGAAATGACAGTGCGACTACAAATTGACCAGAATATACTTGTTTGTCAAGGTCTTAGTTCACCAATTGTGGATTTACTTTTCATTTGTAAATAGCACCATGTGGCTGTATTGAGCATTGATTTACTCAAATGTTTGGGCAATCTACCCTAGGCAAACAGAATCAGAACGGAAAGATCTGTGTTGTACGCCTGCTGGTTTACCTCGAAGCCAGGTTGACATAACATTGCACCTTTCCCCTACTATCAGTTCCATAATAAATATGAGCCTTGCTCTGAGAAAACAGGTTTTAATGCATGTGTATGTCACCCCAGATTAGCCTGTGCAGTTCGCACAAGCAAATCAGGGACAACACTTTCGGCCTTAACTGGATTTTCAACAAAAAGAGACTTCATTTAAACGACCAAACTCCATAAAAGCGGAAATTATCAAACGTGATTAGCATTTATGAACTGCACAGCCTAATCTGGGACGATACTTTACGCACATGCATTAAACCCCATTTATCCAGGATGAGGCTAATATTGCCACGATGCTTCTTCAGGGAGGGCCAGTATGTGGCCATGAGGACAGAAAGATCTGTGTAGTATGTCTGCAGGTTTATTTTGCAGTCAGGTTGACATAGCATTGCACCTTTCCCCTACTATCAGTTCCATTATAAATATTGTGACTTCAGGGAGGGCCAGTATGTGGCCATGAGGACAGAAAGATCTGTGTAGTATGTCTGCAGGTTTATTTTGCAGTCAGGTTGACATAACATTGCACCTTTCCCCTACTATCAGTTNCCCTATTTCAAGAACACAGTGAAGGTATGTTTCAATTGTGTTATGCTTTTCTCTATAGCTTAGGTTAAAAAAAATATATAAAAAAAAAATCTGCTATTTTAACAGATTCAAAGTTTCTTTAGTGGGGATCGACTTTGTGGCCTCCCGGTCGCTAGGGGGACACCATAGCCACTACGCCAGGACAACTTCCTTTCTATGAGTGACCATCTGTATCTATTGCAATGGAAATTATCTATGTATTTTAAATATTAGACAAAATATTTTTTGCCAAACTACCTTTTTTTTCAGATTTTAGTGGAAACAAATGATACTTTAAGTGAAATAAATCTAGATTTTTGTAATAAGCATATGTGTTGTAAATTATTTGTTACCTTATAAAAAAAATAGATTGATGCCATAAAATATGGCCTGATTGCTTACTCCTATAATATTGCCATGGTTACAGACCTGTAAATGGTGCAGTAACTGCCTGATCGGACGCTGCATCGAGCGCAGCTCCACCTGCAGCAACCCCCACGACTGCGAGGTGTTCCAGATGAAGGGAGGGGTCCCTCAGGTGTCCCCTTCCCAGCCCGGCTGCCCTGTGAAATCATGTCTGGCCTCCACCTGCAAACGCTGCCTGGAGAAAGACTGCCTGTGGACCAAGGGGATTACCAGACGTGAGTTTGTCATAGAAACCGAATCTTTTCAAATCCTTGGCATATTTACCTCCAAATTTTCCAATGTCTTTCCTATACTTAGTTATATTGTTCCTTAACACACTTCCAATTATGTGTAGATATTACCCCAAGAAGAGAAAGTCTATAAGAATTATTTCTTACATTTCAATCTTTTTGAAATACCAATCCTATTGTGTAAACGTATGAACTTGCCAAAAAAAAAATATGTTAAAATTTATCAAGGAGGGGGTGCAAAATCATTTCCTGTCTAAGAGGGCATAATTATGCCCCCTTTTAAAAAAAGGGGGTATATTGTTTTTGGCCTGTCTGTCTGTCTGTCTGTCTGTCTGTCTGTCTGTCTGTCTGTCTGTCCAAAACTTTAATTTTAAAGTTTGGTCATAACTTTTGCAATATGTATCATAGCAACATTATATTTGGCATGCATGTGTATCTCATGGAGCTGCACATTTTGAGTGGTGAAAGGTCAAGGTCATCCTTCAAGGTGAAAGGTAAAAAAAAAAATCAAAGCGGCGCAGTTGGGGGCATTGTGTTTCTGACAAAAACATCTCTTGTTTTATCTAAAATGAGTTTGCAAGCTTACTGTGCATTCATTTTATTTCAATGATATGAACAAAAATTGGATCTGTAAAATCTTACTTATTCTGATTGATTCTGGGTTAAGCGTGAGTTTTATCTAGCTGTTAAACCGGTTTAAACCTGGAATGCTTTGCATTTAATGTTCGAAGGCGGTGATCCCACTTTTGACCATTTATGGTGATCCCAGTTTTGAATAGTTTATGTTTATAGTTGGTGTTTTGTTATGAAAGTTGTGGAGAAGAACAAGAATTTCTCTCCTGATAGCTTCTGGAGTTTCATCGTGTGCTATATCGTACACAATATATATTTGTTTGTTATATACAGCATTGTTAATCTTAAAACTCTTAGAGCAATAGTCCATAAATATCTTTCCGAAAATGAAACTGTGGAAATCGTCAATAATGGAATTCTCGTTGATCAAAATATATATATTATTTATTGAGAAGAATTTATATAAGTTTTAAATAACTTGTTTTTGTATCCATGATTGTTTGAATGTTATTCACATGTCATGTTCAAAGTTCATAATAGATACTGTTAAAACCAAAATATATATAAAAAACAATCATTGAAATCAGTAAGACAATAACGCTTTGTGTTGTTTTTTTGCAGTTTGAATGTTCTCCCTTTTTCAGAAACAATAGGACCATTCTACCCTTCGCAAGGCTGGACATGCCTTCCCCAGATGTACCAATCATTCAAGAACGGCACAGTCGCCACGGTGATCAGCAAGCCTGACAAATGCCCCGCCCCATGCGAGGACCACGGGTCATGCGAGACGTGTCTCGGGTCACTTGGGTCGGAAGGTGGCTCTCTCGAGTGTTACTGGAGTGTTACCCTTGCAGAGGTGTGTACATACTTTGCTTTTTTTGCAGTATTCATCCCTTAGAATCCCATCAGTTAATTAGGATGTTAAGCACTTATGGCTTTCAAAACATGATGACTTCCTGTTCAAGTAAATATGGTAGTATATATTATTTTTTTGTACACATTTAATTTATTCAAGATCATGTTTAATAATGGGTATACATTGTATAAGTAAGTAAGAAGTAATACCTGAATGTGGAATAATGGAGGACATAACATGTACATATTACATAATATCTGTCATATCAAAATTAACTACTAGTACTTTGTTGTGAATTGTGTTGTTGTTCTGGTCATAAAGTGTGGTCTTTCAATATGACAAGTCTATTTTTATGCCCCCGGTAGGGTGGCATATAGCAGTTGAACTGTCAGTCCAGCCATCATTCTGTGCGTCTGTCTGAAAACTTGAACGTTGGTCATAAATTTTGCAATATGGACCATAGCAACTTGATATTTGGCATGCATATTTATCTCATGAAGCTGCACATTTTGAGTGGTGAAAGGTCAAGATCAAGGTCATCCTTCAAGGTCAAAGGTAAAAATATAAAAAATTGTTAAATGCATGTGTATCTCATGAAGCTGCACATTTTGAGTGGTGAAAGGTCAAGGTCATCCTTCAAGGTCTCTCTTTTTTTCTTTTTTTTTTCAAAGCAGCTCAGTAGGGTGCGTTGTGTTTCTGACAAACACATATCTTGTTGAATTAAATATGTGACAATCACAAAAATACTTAAATAAGCAGATAAACATCAAAATATTAATGGTAACTTAAAACAGAACAATCTAATGTATACTACGCATTGTATATATACATGTCGCCTACAAAGAACCAATAAAGTTGTACTTAAATGTTAATGAAATAGTCTATACTGCTTGTCTAATATACAAATACAAATAAATCAATATGTGAATGTTCTTGTACAGTGCATACCCCCAGCCTACACGTCCCTTCACTGCCTGGGTGGAGTATGTGGGACCCTCCTGCAAGGGGAGCCAAGCAGGTGCCCCGCCCCCTGCCCCACGTACACCAAGTGTGCTGACTGCCGAAGAGCCCAGGGGTGCGGCTGGTGCGCTTATGGGGGTGAAAACGGGGTCGGGGTCTGTCTGCCGGGAACACTCAGCGGACCTGAACACACTGAGATGTGTGCAAAGAAGAATAGTGCCTATGCTGAGAAGATAACTGGTATAGGGAAATTAATGAACGTAGTGATTTTCATACAATGTTATCTGTCTGAATTGTTGTCAAAATAAAAAAATTCATATCAATGGCTATTGTTGCCAGAAGCTCTACATTGCAGAAATAAAGATTATTATTATTGTATTAACTTTTAAGATATTATAAGTGGTAAATCTTTTTGAAGGTGTAAAGAAAGTCATAAAATCTTTCCAATAAAAAAATCTGGACCCATTCTTATAAGACTTAAGCGTACACTTCATCGGTTGTCATACAGTTCAACAGTTGTCATACAGTTCAACGGTTGTCATACACTTCAATGGTTGTCATACACTTACATGGTTGTCATACAGTTCAATAGTTGTCATACACTTCAATGGTTGTCATACACTTCAATGGTTGTCATACACTTCAATAGTTGTCATACTCTTCAATGGTTGTCATACACTTCAATGGTAGTCAAACACTTCCATGGTTGTCATACACTTGCATGGTTGTCATACAGTTCAACGGTTGTCATACACTTCAATGGTTGTCATACACTTCAATGCTTGTCATACACTTCAATAGTTGTCATACAGTTCAATGGTTGTCATACACTTCAATGGTTGTCATACACTTCAATAGTTGTCATACAGTTCAATGGTTGTCATACACTTAAATGGTTGTCATACACTTCAATAGTTGTCATACAGTTCAATGGTTGTCATACAGTTCAATGGTTGTCATACACTTCAATGGTTGTCATACACTTCAACGGTTGTCATACACTTCAATGGTTGTCATACACTTCTATAGTTGTCATACACTTCAATGGTTGTCGTACACTTGCATGGTTGTCATACACTTCAATGGTTGTCATACACTTCCATGGTTGTCATACACTTCAATAGTTGTCAAACACTTCAATGGTTGTCATACACTTCAAGGGTTGTTATGCACTTCAATGGTTGTCATACACTTCAATGGTTGTCATACACTTCAATGGTTGTCATACACTTCAACGGTTTTCATACACTTCAATGGTTGTCATACACTTCAATGGTTGTCATACACTTCAACGGTTGTCATACACGTCAATAGTTGTCATACACTTCCATGGTTGTCATACACTTGGATAGTTGGCATACACTTCAATGGTTGTCATACACTTGGATAGTTGTCATACACTTCCATGGTTGTCATACATTAATAGTTGTCATAAACTTCAACCGTTGCCATACACTTCCATGGTTGTCATACACTTCAATGGTTGTCATACACTTCAGTTAGTTGTCATGCACTGGCATGCTTGTCATACACTTCCATGGTTGTCATAGACTTCAATGGTTGTCATACACTTCAATGGTTGTCATGCACTTCAATTAGTTGTCATGCACTTCAATGGTTGTCATACACCTCCATGGTTGTCATACACTTCAATGGTTGTCATTTCAATGGTTGTCATACACTTCCATGGTTGTCATACACTTCAATGGTTGTCATACACTTCCGTGGTTGTCATACACTTTCATGGTTGTCATACACTTCCATGGTTGTCATACACTTCAACGGTTGTCATACTCTTCAATGGTTGTCATACAGTTCAATAGTTGTCATACACTTCAATAGTTGTCATACACTTCAATAGTTGTCATACAGTTCAATAGTTGTCATTCAGTTCAATAATTGTCAAACTCTTCAATGGTTGTCATACAGTTCAATAGTTGTCATACACTTCAATGGTTGTCATACATTTCAATATTTGTCATACTCTTCAATGGTTGTCATAGAGTTCAATAGTTGTCATACAGTTCAATAGTTGTCATACACTTCAATGGTTGTCATACACTTGCATGGTTGTCATATTCTTCAATGGTTGTCATATTCTTCAATGGTTGTCATACACTTCAATGGTTGTCATACACTTCAATGGTTGTCATACACTTCAATGGTTGTCATACACTTCAATAGTTGTCATACACTTCAATGGTTGTCATACAATTGCATGGTTGTCATACACTTCAATGGTTGTCATACACTTCAATGGTTGTCATACACTTCAATGTTTGTCATACTCTTCAATGGTTGTCATACACTTCAATGGTAGTCAAACACTTTCATGGTTGTCATATACTTCAATGGTTGTCATACACTTCCATGGTTGTCATACACTTCCATGGTTGTCATACACTTCAATAGTTGTCATACACTTCCATGGTTGTCATACACTTCAATGGTTGTCATACACTTCAATAGTTGTCATACAGTTCAATGGTTGTCATACAGTTCAATGGTTGCCATACACTTCAATGGTTGTCATACACTTCAATAGTTATCATACACTTCCATGGTTGTCATACACTTCAATGGTTGTCATACACTTCCATGGTTGTTATACACTTCCATGGTTGTCATACACTTCCATGGTTGTTATACACTTCCATGGTTGTCATACACTTCCATGGTTGTCATGCACTTCCATGGTTGTCATACACTACCATGGTTGTCATACACTTCCATGGTTGTCATACACTTCAATAGTTGTCATACACTTCAACGGTTGTCATACACTTCAACGATTGTCATACCCTTCAATGGTTGTCATGGTTTCACAGACAAAGACTCCTATCATGACCGTGACCCCCTTTGGTCGTATGGCACCTGCCCGCCGGAGGATGAGTGCCGTAACGGGCATCACGCGTGCGACCTAGAGACTGAAGACTGCAGTGACCTGCCAGAGGGGTTCCTGTGCTCGTGTAAGAAGGGCTACATCAGAGACGAGCAGTAAGTATATAGGGCATATGCTGATTAATAGGGGCTCATTTCTCTTCATTACAGCTGATTGCCTCCCTTTTCTGAAAGGTTTACAAAGAGTTCTTAACTTCGCTAAATCTGTTTAACAGTAAAGAGTTTAGGTGAACACGTAATTGCAGTTAGAGTATTTTTCTGTTCGAGACGTTACCAAAATCAATTTTAGAATCAAATTGCAATAGGTACCATCCATAGTTACTCACAGGCTGTTCTGATTTTATGCTGGTTGCATATAGCCATTTTCACTTTATCTTCTGAGTGTCAAATGGTTAAGCATATGGAAATCAAGGGCTGAATTGTTTGAAAGACATTGGTCTGTACTGTCCATGGCATTTAATCAAATTGCATATCTTCAATTGTTCTTAATACATTGAAGGCCGCCGTGGCGTAGTGGATATTGTTCCGCCTAGCGACTGTGAGGTCACAGGTTTGATCCTCACTGTTTGAGCGTTCTTTAGATCTCCCCTAAAGATACCAAGCACTGGTTGTACCTAGGAAAGGAAATCGAGAGCATTTCAATAAGCCTTAGGCTTTCGATGCAATTGAGTAAAAATAAATAGTTTTAAACTAATACATTTCAGTGAGGGAAGGAGCATCTGTGATCCAGTATGCCACCAGGCCTGTGTGAATGGGAATTGTGTGAAACCAGACACATGTGACTGCCATTTTGGGTACATCGGCAAGAACTGCTCAACAAAGTGCGAGTGTAACGGACACAGCACGTGTCGCAGTGAGGAAGAGAAGAATATCTGTCTTAACTGTACCGATAATACTCAGGTATGTAGTTGGCATTTCATGTCTGGACAATTTTTTATGCTTTCGATTTCATCCTGATTTTTGTGCATTGATAATTGTTGCGTGTCATTCCATGTTTAGTAGCCTGCTATGGGCGTGTAAGTTGGTGATTCATTATTCTAGTCCAAGAAGTTTACAGGGACTTGTTTTAAACACAAACCACTTATTATAGGGGTCCTTGTTTCATAATGTTTAAGTTTTACATAGAAAAACGCCTTTACAATGTCATGTTATATATGTCATCCTCTTTATCAGGCCCAAATGTCATAAAATTATATATTTTTTATTGTTTAATGCAAAGCTCCATTACTGTATTTTCAGTTTTAGTGTCATATACAGCCATGTAAATAATATTTGTCATTCCTGTATCAGGGGTCCCAGTGCCAGGAGTGCAGGCCCCTGTACGTGGGGGACCCTAAAGATGGAGGCCACTGTACTTCCTGTACAGAGTTCTGTAACGAGCACTCTGACGTGTGCATTCGCTCCAACAACTATGCCAGGATTGCGCAAATCCTTGGCCTTCTTGACAGATTCAAGGACGTGAAGTCATCGGGTTTCATGAGCGAGGTAGATTTAAAAATATAGATTAAGGTTACCAAATTTACCTTAAAAATAATCTGGCCCTAGAATATTTTACTGACTTATTTAAGGTCTAATTTGTTATTCAGACTTGAGATTCTTCCTCTTTTCTTCTTTTTTTCTTTGTTTTAAAATGTAAATTGTTTTCAGAAGGGTTTGTGAAATTTATGAGAACTTTTTATGTCCCCCAGTCTATACTGGGGGACATATTGTTTTTGCCCTGTCTGTTTGTTTGTTGGTTTGTTGGTTTGTTTGCACAAACTTTAACCTTGGCCATAACTTTTGCAATATTGAATATAGCAACTTGATATTTGGCATGCATGTGTATCTCATGGAGCTGCACATTTTGAGTGGTGAATGGTCAAGGTCAAGGTCATCCTTCAAGGTCAAAGGTCAAATATATGGGTAAAAATCGCTCAAAAGGGGACAAAGTGTTTTACAAACACATAACTTGTTTTTAATGCCAATATTTAAAAAATGGTTATTTTCTTGAATTTTCTCCACGTCTTGCATCTGAAGTTCCCAAGTAAAATATAAAGTTTAATTTTTGTTCAAAACTTAAATGAATTTAATGAAGTCTCAAATACTTTCTTTTAATTTTCTTACTGGTCATAAAGAACCAGTTTTGTGGTCTTTAAAGAATGAACAAATGTAAAGATGAGATTGAATTCATATATTTGTTAGAGAACTTTTTTTTTATGAATCCTGTTCTGCTTTTCCTTCATATTCTGCTTTGGGAAAACCAGGTTTTGTGCATGTGCGCAAAGTATCGTCCCAGATTAGCCTATGAAGTTCGTACAGGCTAATCATGGACGACACTTTCTGCTTTTATGGTATTTTTTGTTTAAAGGATGCCTCTTCTAAGCAAAAATCCAGTTTAGGCGGAAAGTGTCGTCTCTTATTAGCCTTTACCAACTTAACAGGTAAATCTGGGACGACACTTTATGCACATGCATTTAGCCTTATTTTAACGGGCGTGACTCAAATATTTTTTTAATGGGCTTATCATGCGGTTATCACATATGCAGCAACTTGTTATATCTTTGCTACAGTTCACAAAGCTCCAGTCGTCAGGCCCGAGGCTGAAGAATGAGACTACATGTCTAAACTGCCAGGACCACACGAAGGATGAGCGCTGTGAGACCTGTCTACCCGGCTACTTCCGACGCCCGGGTATGAAACCTGAGGAGCCATGCATGAAGTGAGTACTTGGGCCCTATAAAAAAAAAATCTTAATTTTACAAATTTTTATTGAGAAATATCAAGTAAGATGAGGAATTTTATTGGATTGCATAAGAAAAATCATTTTTAAGAAATGATATAAATTCAGACAAGGAATTTGAATGGAATGTGTAAGCAAAATCTTAACATTAGTCATATTTAAGGAATAATATAAAGTAATGAAATACTTTGATTTTGTCTTAAAATAACATTAAAGCAAGTTCTTAACTGTTTAATTAACTGTTTGACCAATTACAAAAAAAACAGATAACAAGATCAATTTTGACCAATCAACCTGTGACAGGCTCTAGTATCCTTCATTAACTGCGACTTTAGGTTGTATACCTTGAGTGATTGGAAACCCTTTCTCTCCCCTGACAGGTGTATGTGTAATGGTCACAGTGACATGTGCAATGACAAGAGTGGAGAGAACTGCCAGTGTCAGAACAACACGGAGACCAAGTGCAGTGTGGAGCAGGGGAACATTGACCCAAAATGCCACGAGAAACAGGTACATTTTAGAATGGGAAAAAAGATATAAAAAAATTAATTCTCGTAATTAAATATATTTCTTGAAAATGATGATAGGCATGTAGTATTATGCCCGTGTGTTTGTTCGTTCATTGGTTTTTCATCGGTACCATGGATGTTTTTTGTTTTTTTTACATTAAAATGCCTTTAACAATAAAATGGTCATAAAAATAAATGATTATTTATATTAAAACAATATAACAATATCATTTTATTTTTTTTAAGCTAAAAACAATGAATTAGTACTTACACTATTTGATAAGAAATGTACACCTAAGTACAACTTTAGTTAAGATTTCTCTTAGGAGCTTTGGAAATAAATTGTGTACTGGTCCCAGGAACATTGTAAGATTGATGTAGATAAGTAAAGCTGTCCTCTCTTTTGATACAGTGCGCTGAATGCAAGGAATACTTCCTGGGCCGACCCAAGAGTGGACATCAGTGTTACCGCACAATGACGGTCAGCAAGGACTACTGCCTGGACCCTAAAACACAGCTGGAGTGTACGAGAAACCCCTTACCCCTCCTGCATGGGGCCACAGTGTTCTTTGTCGTTCAACCAAAATACGTGAATGTTGACATACGCATCACAATTGATGTTACTGAAGGAGGTAAACTGTTCTGCTTGCTTCTGTATTATAATTCTGTTTATATGCTTTTGTGGAAACAATTATTTCACTGTCAATCCTAAAACTTATTATCTCTAAATAAATATGCATTTGATATACATGTGTATTATTGTATTAATCTCTCAGTAAACCTGAAATCCTTGAAATCCAAACATTTTGTTTGGTGTGTGCAGTGTTTGGTGTAATGAATAGCATAGTACTACTAGAAAGAGGTTTCTGCCTATCAATGAATTGTCGTAAAACTTTTAGGTATGTTAAAGAAAATGGGAACGCTGAGTCAATAGTTTCAACCTCAATCCTACTTTTGTATTAACCCTTTGCATGCTGGGAAATTTGTCGTCTGCTAAAATGTCGTCTGCTGCATTTCTAAAATTAGCATTTTTTTCGATTTTTTTCAAAGAATACTATCAGAATAGCAAACAGTTTGGATCCTGATGAGACGCCACATTCTGTGGCGTCTCATCTGGATCCAAACTATTTGCAAATGCCTTCAAAATTCGGTTCCCGCACTGAAAGGGTTAAATTCACATCTGATTTAGTATCTCTGAAAATGGTACATTGAATTTAGGAAATTACTCATTGTTGTACGGACCAAATTTGGAAACTTTTAGAATTTATATTTTAGCAGCGCTCTGGGAAAACAGGGCCTAATGCATTTGCATTAAGTGTCATCCTAGATTAGCCTGTGCAGTCTGCACAGACTTATCAGGGACAACACTTTCCGTCTTAACTGGATTTTTGCTTCGAAGAGACTTCTGTTAAAAGAAAAATACCATAAAAGCGGAAGGTGACGTCCCTGATAAGTCTGTGCGGACCACACAGGCTTATCATGGACAACATTTACACACAAGCATAAAGCCCAGTTTTCCCAGGAAAAGGCTCATTTATATTTAATAAACATGTTTGTTTTTTTCAGGTTTAGACGTTTTCTTCTCGCCATATGATGACACATTTGTCGTGCACACAGACAGACAAACCGGCAAACACATCGTCAGTCTGGACCCCAATTATCTCAAATATGAACAGATCAGAAGGAAGCGCTCGGACAACAGCGAAGTGAGCATTTCTGAGCTGCAGATCCCTGTGATTCAAACCATTAAAGCTGTATCGCTGAACACGTTTTTCACGGTTCACAGCCCGGATGAGGTTCTCATCATTCGTAATCTTCAAGGAAGGCTGGTGATCACGCTACCGAACGAGAAACTGAACTTGAAAACTTCGAGATTCTTTATGGCTTTCCTTAGCACCGGAAATGATGATAAGAACGACACACTGGGGAACATATATTTCAGGCAGGATCAGCCGCATATTGATCTATTCGTATTCTTTTCCGTGTTCTTTTCTTGCTTTTTCCTGTTCCTAGCTGTGTGCGTGTTACTGTGGAAGACCAAACAAGCCGTCGACGCTCGCCGTAACCGACAGCAACGTGCTCGGGAAATGCTCCACATGGCCTCCCGACCGTTTGCCAAGGTTCTGGTGCACATCGATCACCCGATCACGCCATTCGATGTTTCGCCGAACTTGCGAGCGCGGCAGGTGCGTAAACCCACCGAGAAGACCCCGTTTTTATCAAGTGATGCGCACTTGCAATATTCCCCACCTTTGAACATACGTAAAAAGTTTGAGATAACGCCGATAGCAATGGAGCCCACTGACGACAGTCTGGCAGCAGTTGGAACGATCGTTCTACAGTTGCCAGGCGGCCCTTCCGCACCATCGCATTTATGTCTTGCTTCAACGCTCATTTGCCAGTCTAGTGTGTCTGGGAAACATAGACGAATGCACAATGTATGACATTTATCTATTGTCTATTTTTCTCAGCATTTTATTCATAAACAATTGTTGTTGCTTTATTGGACTTTTTATACCTCAAAATAAGGTGTTAAGTTGCATAATTTTTAATATACATGTGTGTGAAAGTGTTTCGAATACAATGTTATTATTTTAGTGGACAAAGTGAGAATATTTTATTATTTTATGAACTGAAAAATCTTTTACATAAAAAAATTGAGCTTAGTTCATCATTTTAAGACAGATTACATTCTAAATAAAAGCTTCTTTTATTTATATAGGTAAAAAATCATGTAAAAAAATGACTTATGATAAATCCTCAATATCATGTTATGATTTATGTATTTTTTACGTGTCAGTATTGTTTATTTCTGGTATGTATTAACCAAATAACCAGTTGAATCCGGGTGTTTCACAACAGAAATGCTGCCAAAAAAACTTTTTGCAGCACGGTTCCTTTTGACATTTATCAAGTTTAAATAGTCAAAGGGATAAACAAAATCAACGTTTTCTTTGTTCTTTTGAATACATAAAAACGATTGTCAACATTGACATTGTTTCAATTATATAAAACTTCAAAAGAATTGTTCTGCTTTTCATTGGTGTAAGAAATGTCAGGAAATTTATCATCAACTTACATAAATGCTTACAATGGACAATCAGACTTAATATAGAATATAGGAGAACCGAAATATATTCTTATTCGCTTTGATGTTTTTTGTGATGGTTTGTGGTGAACACTTGAATACAAAATGTTAATGAGCCTCACTGTGGGAAAACTGAGCTTAATGCATGTGCGTAAAGTGTCGTACCATATTAGCCCTTTGCATGCTGGGAAATTTGTGTTCTGCTAAAATGTCGTCTGCTGAATTTGTTAAATTAGCATTTTCTTCCATTTTTTCAAAGAATACTATCAGAATAGCAAACAGTTTGGATCCTGATGAGACGCCACGTTCTGTGGCGTCTCATCTGGATCCAAACTGTTTGCAAAGGCCTTTAAAATTCGGTTCCAGCGCTCAAAGGGTTAGCCTGTTTAGTCTGCACAGGCTAATCAGGGACGGCACTTTCCGCTTTTATGGTATTTTTAGTATAAAGGAGGTCTCTTCTCAGCAAAAATCAAGTTAAGGCAGAAAGTGTCGTCCATTATCAGCCTGTGCAGACCGCACCGGCTAATCTGGGTTGACACTACGCACATGCATTAAGCCCCATTTTCCCAGAGCCAGGCTCGAATTATTTACGGATTGCACAACAATCAAGAGACATGTTTGATGTTTGAGTTTAATTATTTTGAGGGCCCAAAGGGAGCTCATATTGTCTGTGATAGTTGTGTAGATGTTGGAGTGTGTGTGAAGATGAAATCTTTAGAGCGGGTGTTGAAGACGGGACATTGTGGGTGTGATGTGAAGTTATTGAACAACTCTGTATTATGCCTTTAGGCTTTAATTCTTTCCCATCAACTCTAGATATTTGTTTATCGACCATTGAACAACTATTTATTAAAAGGACTTGTTCACAGATTTTCAACATTTTTTAAAACTGGCTTTAACTGAAGAAATAAAAAAACAGCAATGCATATATATGGAATAGGTTTAAATAATAATGCACTGGGGTTCAAATTTGGGAACGTTTGAAGCAAATTGCAAACGTGCTACCACTACACAACAATGGCTTATGCAGTTGATTAGTAGTTTCAACGCTATGTTGGTAATACACATTTTTGCTAAATTGTTGATGAAAAGCGTTTATTATTAGACGCTTTATTATTTTTCAGATTTTGATTGATGATTACCCATATATCAAAATACATTTTTCTAAGTAAGAAGTGTTAGTTTTCTTGTTTGAATATAATGCATACATTCTTGTTTGAATCAATGAAACATTTTCTGAAATTGTCATTTTTCCAAACTGTGAACAAGTCCCTTATTTCTTCAATAAATAGATAGTTTGTCTGCAACATACATTTAGCTGTTGTGTGACTATAGGATATACAGATTATTGGCGAATGTTAAATTTTGAGTAGCAATATGTTTAAATGTGATGTTTATAACTGTATTCTTTGTTTTATCATTTGGATTACAACAGTTTTCAATGCTGTTAATTGTGTAGTCAAGGCTTTCAAGTTTGTTTTTTCAACAGTTTTGTCTTTGTATATTATCCCTTGTACATATTTTATATGTGTCGATTAAAATCTTGGATAGTCGTAGTTCTTGGAGAGAAACCAAACTTGTGTGTACAGGTTTTGTAGGGTCTTCTTGCTGGAAGCTTGATAAAGTAGTCACAAATGTCGAGTGAATGTTTGTGTGGGTCTGAGTTTTTCTGGACTGTTACTTTGTTATGCATCTGCACGATGACTTTTTAAATGACTTACAACATTATTGAGAAGGTACTTCTTTAAACATAATTTCTCACTTATCTTTGTTCACATGGATGAACAATGTTAAACACTGGATTTGAATTGATTGTACATGGACATGAAGTTTGTCACTAAGTATAAACTATTTGATTTTTTGATTTTCAACCCATGAATATAATGGAAATGACCTGTCGGATGGTACATTATAACACTCTTCTCAAGTTAACAAGACTGTACTCTAGTATTAAAATACAATTGGACCTCAAATTTAACACTTGTATGTGATGGTATCTGTAAACTTATGTTTTTTTTTGTGCATATAAACCATATTTCTGACTAAGAGTCATCACCAAAAAAATGCTGAAAGGCATTTACATTTATATGTTGTTGTTTTTCATGTGAAAACAATTGTTTTGATTTGTTTTATATTTTATTTGTTTATGTTATAATGTTGTTGAATTAAATGACTTTGCTTTAAGATGATTTTCAATGCAAGATACCCTATAACTTTATTTGTTATTTTACATACTTTATACTCAAAATGCATGCATGAACATGTACATATATACATGTATCTGCTAGACATGATTGTCAAAGTTAATTTGCATTTTGTTTTTGTATATTTTGTACATACGTTTGCTTTTTATATCTGTTAAAATTATATTGGCATGTGTTTAATATCGAAGAGGAAGGTTCAAATGTGAAATTTTAGTGAAACGAATGCCTTTTACTTTGTTTGCCTGATCAGAGGCAAAGGCTTTGTTCATAAAATTGTATATAACCCTTTGCATGCTGGGAAATTTGTCGTCTGCTAAAATGTTGTCTGCTGAATTTCTAAAATTAGCATTTCTTCGATTTTTTTCAAAGAATACTATCAGAATAGCAAACAGTTTGGATCCTGATGAGACGCCACGTTCTGTGGCGTCTCATCTGGATCCAAACTGTTTGCAAATGCCTTCAAAATTCGGTTCCAGCACTGAAAGAGTTAAAGCAAACAATAATGATAATTAAATGAATTCATGTGACCTTTCTGTAATTATTATATGTATATTGTTCTTTTGTTATGCCTGATTATGATAACAATTTCATGTACCATAGTAATATGGGGCATTTGTGTATGTGGTGCCAATTGTTTCGAAGTGTTTTTTCATGAAAAACAATGTGTTATATAAGCAGCACTCTGGGAAAACTGGGCTTTATGCATGTGTGTGTAAAGTATCGTCCCAAATTAGCCTGTGCAGTTTGCACAGGCTAAACAGGGACAACACTTTCTTCCTAGACTGGCCTGTGTGACTACACAGGCTAATATGGAATGACACTTTATGCACATGAATTAAGCCCAGTTTTCGCAAAGCATGGCTCATATGTATTCTTGCTTGTACTGGTAATTGTTATTAAGTTTGCCAGATTTATTAAAATTGTGTCATATTATTGATGTGTTAATTCCAAACTCTTAACTTTGTTTCATAAAAGACACGTTATTTCATCTTGTTTTTGTGTGCTCTGGGATATGATGCACTTCATTGAATGATTGTGAAAGTTTTGCAAAGGAATTATTGCATTTCTAATTAAGTCTTTTTCGTAATCCCACACTTTTTAATAATGTACGCTTTGACAGTCATTAAGTGTTTGTAGTGAAGGAGAAACCATAGCGTGTATTAGGCGAGTGTTGGAGAGATGAAATTTATTATTGGAGGCTCAGAAATTGTCACAAATAGCAAGGTTTGCCCAGCGATCAAATGTTTTCTTGCCGATTATTATAAACTTTTTGTTTAGCCAAAAGTCAATTCGTCATTTATTTTGCCCCCCTTGGAAGAAGAGGGGGTATATTGTTTTGCACATGTCGGTCTGTCCGTCCGTCCACCATTAATTCTCATGTCACTAGGTCAAAGGTAAAGGTCACAGTGACTCGAAACAGTAAAATGGTTTCCGAATGATAACTCCAGAAAGCTTACGTTTAGGATCATGAAACTTCATCGGGACATTGATCATGACTGGCAGATGACCCCTATTGATTTTCGGGTCACTAGGTCAAAGGTCAAGGTCACAGTTACTCAAAACAGTAAAATGGTTTCAGGATGATAACTCAAGAATGCTTACGCCTAGGACCATGAAACTTCATAGGTACATTGATAATGACTGGCAGATGACCCCTATTGATTTTTAGAACACTAGGTCAAAGGTTAAGGTCATAGTGACTCAAAACAGTTAAATGGTTTCCTGATGATAACTCAAGAATACATAGGCCTATGATCATGAAACGTCATAGGTACATTGATCATTACTGGCAGATGACCCTATTGATTTTCAAGTCACTAGGTCAAAGTTCACAGTGACAAAAAAAGTATTCACACAATGGCTGCCACTACAACTGACAGCCCATATGGGGGGCATGCATGTTTTACAAACAGCCCTTGTTAATACTATTATTTTATATACTCATTTTAAATGTAAACAGGGTGAACATATGTAAAAACAAATGTAACTTTGCCTTTTCCGCACTAATTTTTGTTTATTAATTACATTTTGTATGACGTCACACTGAAATACTTTTTACTAGAAAACATTCTAAAAATAATGTTAAATAAATGTATTCTAAAATAGCGGTGGAAGAAAGCTTAAGTTAATTGGAAGAGTTGTCATATGATATATTGGCTGCTGTTTAGCATAATTAAAGTGTTTTAAAAACTTGCTGACATATGGTTTATAAGTACTCGCTAATTTTATTGCATTACCTAACTAATATGTCTGTATTTTAGCTGAAGTACTTCAGGATTATGATTTGTCTTCATTATTAGCTCAAATATTCACAGAATTGTGCTTTGAGGTATTGTGCTGAGATTTAGTGTGTAGCTAGATAATGCAGATTATGGGATAGCACTTTAATTTAAATAAAAATAAATTTATTATCAAAACCATGAAAATCTAGATTTTGGCATGGCCTCTTTTCTTTTTATGATTTAAAGTTTCAGGTCTCATTTTGCATATAACTATGTAACTTTTACAGATATTCACCATCCAAAATGTACATTACACTATTGAAGATGAAGAATAGTCGAGCGCGCTGTCTTGGGACAGGTCTTGTTATTATGCTACTTAACATGTTTAACTAGCAGGAATGAATTTATTTCAACGCCAATAAGAAGATTTCTTAAATGTGGCGTGTTTTGAGAAAACTGGGCAAAATGCTTGTGCGTAAAGTGTCATCCCAGATTAGCCTGTGCAGTCCGCACAGGCTAATCCGGGACGACACTTTCCGCCTAAACTAGATTTTTGCTTAGAAGAGACATCATTTAAATCAAAAATTCCATAAAAGCGGAAATTGTCGTCCCTGATTAGCCTGTTCGGACTGCACAGGCTAAACTGGGATGACAATTTACGCACAAGCATTTTGCCCAGTTTTGTCAGAACACGCCACAAATGTTCATTTTTGTACAGTTGTATTTATATGGATATTTCATGCCAGCATGTATATGTGTGATATTTGTTTGCTTGGCCAGTGTATTCTGACTGTTGTTACACACAATCTTATCAATTTAGTAAATGCATTTTTGTCATATACTTAAATAAATAGAAAAACACTGTCTCATCGTGTTGTGTCCTTACTGCAACTGTAGACAAGATTTATGATTACATATGATGTATGTGTGCATTGTACTGAATGTTAAAATATAACTATGTTACTTCTAATATCTTAAAGGTTTAATAATAAATGTGCAATGACAAATATAACATTAGGCATTGAAAGGATAGAATATTGTGGTGGTCATTGCAAAGTTTGACGAAAACAGAACATGTATGTTCCACTTTTTTTAATAAACATGAATGAAACTTCACAAACACAAACACACACAACGCTACTGATATAGAACACCAAATACAAGTTAAAACTCAAATAGAAGCTAATATAAGCAAAATGTGTCTTTTATACGCACTAACTTTGTTTTTATGCCCCCTTTAAAAAAAAGGGGGTATATTGTTTTTGGCCTGTCTGTCATTCTGTCTTAAAACTTTAACCTTGCTCATAACTTNAAAAAAAAAAAAAAAAAGCGGCGCATTAGGGGGCATTGTGTTTCTGACAAACACATCTCTTGTTTTCTTTGAATATTTAGTAACAATGTGTAAAATTATATGAAATTATAATAGTGGGATTCATGTTTTACTTACTCATCTTTTTTATATCTTTGAAATTGTTTTAAAAATTGACAAAAGTCAAAAGAAATGATCATGTCTATGAATTTCTGCTCATTGTTCACAGTGTAAGTGACTGTGTTATTATCTAATCTAATCAGTCATAAAATGGTTCTCATCTTGCATTTAATCAAAGATCTATTAATAAACATTTATGTTTGCTTCGATTATGAATTAATTAAGTAACGGATAAGTTTGTTGCAGTTTCGTTCTTTTTTCATGAAAGCCTTCAACTGCCCAGTAACTTATGTTATTAATAACATCATCAATTATAGTTATGACATTGTTTAGTTGTGAAAAATTGCATCACAGCATGATGCATTATTTTTTTAGGTACATTCAATTCTAAAATTGTATTACATTAAACATAATAGAATGTTTAGAGCAAACTCAAATAAAAAATAAATAATTGTAGAATAGAAAAACACCACACAACACTTGTTAGATCGAAATATCTACATAATCATAGGGTTGAATTTTTTTTTAACATATATGAGCAACTCACGAATGTTACCAGTTGCAATATTCGTATATTCATACAAGCAATGAATGTCATTATTTCAAAAATGCTTAAGAGATCAAAGACGTCAGTATAAGAACCATTAGAAAAATGTTTGCAGATTTCTCAATTTTATTGGCATCATGGCAATTATAATTTGCTACATTTACTTTTCAAAGGAAGTTAAAAAAATAAATAAGGACGGCAGGCTACAATAATATCTGTTCATGTATTTCTATCATTTGTTCGGCTGAATCTAACGAATATTACCGAATGTACCTTTCTATTGTGTGCAGGCCTTTCCGTACGATTCCATTGTCATAACTGTACAGATTATTTACAAAGCCTTTAATTCTTGAAAAATTCAGAATGCACATACTTTTCGTATGCATTTTTTCGTATGTGTTTTAATGAGACCCAATGTGTACTGTGATGTCATAGGCAGATCCAGG
>VMBQ01000251.1:228840-289165 GCA_007657795.1 Dreissena rostriformis
GGGGGGGGGGCGGCGGACGCGGCGTAACCAGAAATCCTGAATCCGCTCCTGGATGTTATATAATTATTACTGCATAATGGGCCCATTAATTGTTTAACAAAATAATCAAGACAAACGCAGCCATAACATGACTGTGACGAAGAAAAAATGTAATTGATGAAAATTGTTAAATACTTCCTTAACTTAAGTTTAAATTAAATGTAGTGTTTCTGGCAGATGGTATCAAGAATTTATCTAATAATAATGTATACCACGTCGCACGAACGCATGGATGGATAGAAGACTTGTGAAGGGCGCTTTCACAACCTGTAAACAAATACATGGATAAATACTACGGTCCTTAGTGTTAAAGATGTGTTACTTATAATTCGAAATTATAAATCAATCAACAACCAGTTTTAATGTGGTAAACTAATGTTGTATTCAGCAAATTACCACATCACTATCTTTTAGTTGACTACAGATCTTGTATGCCTCTGTCTGTCGATACCGGTATATAATATTTGTATTTTGTTAAAATGTGATTTGTTTGATATTACTGTATTCGTGTTCACGTTTTTATTATATTACAGTTTACATGTTGTACCTTGAAAGTACCGTCTAAATACCATCGCCGCGACCTCTTCAGGAAATTAAGTTGCTCGTCAGTGGCGAAGATGAGATGGCGCCTATCACCGACCTTCACTTCTTTCCGGTAGAACCCCTTGGGAAGATTGTCCGTCTTTAGCTCAAACTGCATGTCCCGCAGATCTTTTGGTCTCGTCTTCTCCCGGATCCGGTTGACGACACGGGCGATGTAGTCTGGTCTGGGTTTTTCAACGTCTGTAGAGTTCACAACACGATTTGAGATGGCATCGACGATCTTCATTGCCGATTTGAAAAGGTCGTTCCCCGCATCAACATTGGCCTGAAATAGAAAAATAAAAAGTTGCAAACACAATATCCCGACAATCGGAAATAATTATCAATATTCGCTTAAACTCATAACAAACATTTCACTCGATGGCTGATATGACACTAATATGTCTTTATTTGATTAACATCCGGTATTCTTGCGACACATTCAAATCACACTTTTATAGCCTCGTCATGCGAAAATGGGTCTTATGGCGTTTCGGCATAAGAAGTCTACAGTTAACATTGACATACTTCNAGATTGATCATATGTTTGACTTTTCAAGTTGTTGTTTATCGTGTATCATTGAGATACCAGTTTCGGTGACCTTTTTTTGGCAAATACTAGTTAAAATGGGCCATTATAGTTTTCACTTTGTGCACTTTGTTTTTTAAATTGAATATTTTGCTTTTTTAAACAAAAACTTTTGGTAAATGCTGTGTTTACAATCGTTTTAACATTTACAATATTTTGAGTGTCTGCTAGAAATTGTTGAAAAAGTACAAGCCAAAAAAAATACAAAGAAATTATCCTGAGTTATTTATATTGGAAGCTCTTATTATGTGTATCCCGGATAAAACACTTTGGAAAAGCCCCACTAATCTGCTGGTACAAATAAAGCTGACCCATTTATTATCCTTTCAAAATCACACACCGTATCAACCCAGGGATTGAAATTAGTGGTTGCCGGTGAGCCCAGGGCAAGTAGATTTTGGCTCGGGCAACTCAATTTCAAATGTTGGTAGTCCGGCCGGGCAACTAGCTTTTTTAAAGCTTGAAAACATTTAGTGCAATTAAACTTTTTATAAAAATTGGCAATCATGGAATATTAATTTATTTATGCCTAGAAAATGATTCAATCAGACTCATAATTAGACATAATGCATTGAACGAGTGTCATGTCAGCAATGTTGATGTTTAATTATCTATTATTTTATTTAAAGAAAGTATAAGATACACTGACACAACATGTACATAATTCTGAGCTCGTTACCCTTTAGCTGAACAACCAAAATACTAAAGATGGTTGTCTGTGCGGGCAACCAATTGTAAAAAGTTAGTGTCCATCCCTGCATCTGTAATGATCTTAAGTACTTGAAACTTCTACTTCATACTTCCTACAGTCAATTACTGACTATGACAGGAAGGCGTCTGTCGGTAAGTAAGCTATCATTGGTTGATATTATGGACCAGCGTTGTTTGTACTGCGGTGATTAGTGGGTTTTTCTAAACTCATGCTTTTCCGGGATCATTCTATTGTTTCTAAGTATTTTTTAAATGTTTGAGCATGTGAATAAACCGTTATAACATATGTTATCATGTGCAGAGCTCCAGATAAAAATTTGGTTAAATTCTTATTTACTCCCTATTTTAAAAATGAATTCTTATTTTACGCCCTATTTATAAAAGTAATGATTCTTCAAAAATATATACCAAATAATTGTGTATTCATGGTTTTTGACACATCAATAATTCAAAATTTTGGTTTATAGTCTTGGAAAAGCCTGGCTTTCCTTTTGTTTTTTAACCGCTTTAGATTCAGTCATTTACGCAAGAGCTTATACATTCATCAATTATTGTCGAAACCATGCTTTAGGTATTTGGTTCATGAGAATCTAATTTAAAGAATGCAAGCAGCGTGGATTTTTGACACTGAAATGGCTTTTTTTGCCTTCCACGCTTCGATACACCGCTTCGGTCGGCAATTTTCATTTTTTATGTAAAACGCTTACTGACACTTCGGCTTAGGTCATAATGGCCTGTTGGTCGCCGTTAAAGTCATATCAAAAACTATATTTAACATTTAATTTTAATGACATTTTGAATAGGTATACAGTATATTACTTGTGTATAAAAATTACGATAAGTGTAATTAAAAAGGTACAATAGCAGTAATGACTCGCCTGCAATACTAGGAGAACAGACCGTTTTGCCATTCGACTGTTCTAAGGTGTGGCTCTTTTCCTCACAGCAAACGCTTGAGTGACGTTGACTTTAAGTTTTTATTGAGCGCCTAAACGAGTCAGAATTGGGATGAAATGTTTACCGTATATAATTTGCTACTGGAACTTTTACGCATGTTCGAAAATTTCAAATTCGTGTTTTATTTTTTCAACGCGTAACTTTACGCAAAGATTTTAAATCTAAATAGTTATTTAAGAAATTTAATTCGTTTTTACGCCTTTACGCATGTTATCTGGAGCACTGATCATGTGCTCAAAGAATTATCAGATTCAGAACACAATAAAAGATCAGGAAAAAATGTCACTTTAACTGGTGGATCTCTAAAACATGTACTTCAACAATACATATTTTTGCTGTTGTGACAAATTGAACCTATAGTCATGAGTATGTTTTCATGTCAACAGAATCAGATGCATGAAATCTTTTAAAACAAAATGTGAACAGACTCTTTATTAAAGACAAATATCGGAATAAATCAAATTACACGTAATTTTATTTGTGTGGTTTAGTGAATATTACTATGTAAGAACACATCTTGTTAGTCAACATGTGCACAGAACAGTATCAGACTTTCATCACTTGGCAATGGTTTATTTAAATAACAATCTACATTAATAGTTTTTGTTTTTTTTATAATTTATCGTGTCAGTAATCTTGCTTTCTTATCCATATATCATGTTGTTTTTTACTGCCACGAAAATAATTTATTTTAGAATGAGTAACTGGAACAATCCTCAGCCACCAGTGTCAGGACAAGTGCAGTTTTTCGACCCAACGAAATTCCAGTCAGCCGTTCCTTCAAGTCAGCCCATTGTAGGCCATAACACTGTGCAACAGAATCAGGCTATAGGCCATAATACTGTGCCCCAGCAGCAGGCCAACAGCCAGGCAGATGGTCAAGGTGGCTGGACTAGTTGGGGAGCATGGGATCCCGGGGCAAATCCGTATGCATCTGATTTCAATGCAGCTGGTGCAGCAGTGGATAAGGATAATGTTGGCACTGTTCTAAATTCAGTCCATGACCAGCAGCAGTGGTATGGCCAAGACCAGTGGAATCAAAGTCAGGGGGATGGTGGTAATGTGAATGTTATTGAACAGAATGGTTATATTTGGGATCAGAACTCCCAGCAGTGGTTACCTAAGCAACAAGAAGTAGATCCAAATCAGTATGGAATGTATAACAATTACTGGGAGGGTCAACAGAATGGCTATGAAGGGTATGGGTTTCAAGGGAACACTCAAAACAGTGCTCAGCCTGTATCAAATGGTGGATTTATGGGTCAAGTTGAACAAGCTCATTTTGTGCCGTCTCAAAATGCGGAGTTTATGGGTACAAACAATGGATACAACTTTGGGGATGAAAAGGTTCCCCAAAATATTCAAGACGTGTCTCAGTCCACTGAAGAGAGTCAGAGTACAGACAGGTCACTGGGAAATGTAGAAGGCGGTGAAGAGGATGGAGTTGATGATGAATACGAAGAAGAAAGTGATGAAACTGATGAGTACACTGAAGATAGTGATGTTGAAGATGATTCAAATCTTAATTCACATAGTAATGCTAGTACTGGTGCTATTTTTGAAAACGAAAATGAGGGTTACAAGGGCAGGAGTTCTGGGTTTGATGTTCAAATGTCAAATGACCGTATACCATCACTCACAGATAGTGGAAATCATGTACAAGTAGGAACAGAATTAGCTCACCAAATGCAAACATTAACCGTGCAGGACACTAGTGTTCAAAATAGTCAAATGTTAGGATTATTGGCTCTATTTGATGAGCCAAATCAGTATGCATCGCCTGTGCCAATGTTTCAACCAGCTATCGCGGCATCAAATGTACCTTTAAATGTGCAACAAACGGAAAGTTTAAATTACAGCAATATGGGAGCAAATGCAAACAAAAATATAAATTTTCCTCCTGTACAAGCTGTTCAACAGGTATCAATTTCCCAAGATGGAGAAGCAGAGAAAAGTGGTGATCATTCTGACCCGCAATCAAAGGCCACCACAACCCCAACTTTCAGTGACTGGGAAATGGTGCCCGGTAATATTGGTGAGCCTCAACACCCGCCTCCTGTCCTGCAACAATTACAGACTCATAGTAGAAATGTCTCTCTGGACAATAACGCACCGGTGAAGTTTTTCATCAGCTCAACTAATAGTTCAGCTAGAGTGTCACCAGCTTCTTCAAGTAAAGTTGGTGATGAGCTAGAGCATAATGTACAAGAGGCGGAAAGGAAACTTCATGAAGCAGTGGCGAGTGTTCAGGCGAAAGATCAGAGCGTAAAAACATTTTCTAATACACTTCCTGAGACCCCAAAACCCCCAGCTCAAGTAATTGCCCCACCACCACTTCCGCCAATGTCTGGTTCCAATCTTGGCGGGAATCCGTTCAGGAAGAATAAAACTGATATGCCGAGAGGAAAGTCTTCGGAAGATGTCAGTTTGTTATCGTCAACCCAACTTGATATGACTCGGCCAAATTTCGAAAATAGTCCTGTGGTATTGGGTTCCTTGATATCGCCTATACTGAGAACTAATGGGAATCAAAACAAAAATGATGATGAAAACCCTGAATATCAGTCTAATAAGACAAAAGACGCATCTGACACACCTAATTCTCGGAAATCAGGGAGTACTGTTCCGGAGAGCCCTATAATGCCACGGAAAGAAAGTGCATTCCGGCCCCCAAACCAAGATCCAAAATTAAAACCTATGAAAGCATCACATGACATTGCTGGCTTTGGTGAGCAGAAACAAAGTAATGAAGTCTTCAAACTAGTAACTCCAGCAAGTAAAGACGGGAATGAATCTAAAGTTAGCGAAAGACAAGATCGTGGTTATGATAGAAGAACACCAGATTGGGATCGGAATGAGAGAAAGAATGACAGAAGGACTCCGGATCGCGATATGGGAAACAGAAAAAATGACAGAAAAACACCGGATCGTGATATGGTAAACAGAAAAAATGACAGACGGACACCAGATCGCGATATGGGAAACAGAAAGAATGACAGAAAGACACCGGATCGTGATATGGGAAACAGTGAAAAGGGATATTGGGATAGAGATAGGGGATATAGCGACAGGGATAGAGATAAAAGCAAAACAGAAAGAGACAGTGGGCATTACCCTGACGATAAGCTGGCCTCCCGGCCCCCGGCTGGAAACAATGTGGGGGACCGACGTCAAAGACAGTCCGCTTTTCACCATATTCAGACTCATCGGGGTCTAAACAGTGTGTCACCCGCTGCTTCCCTGTTGGACATGGCGGACACTGTGCCAAGTGTGTCAAACATATTACTTGCTCCTGCAACTGGTTTGTCGGGAAATTCTGACAAGTCTCTAAGCTCCGTGACAGGTCCTTCTGAACTGAACCCTGTCGTGTCTTTAATAAGCTCGATGAGTGAGCAGATTCATGCCGTTGACAAAGACGAAAAGGGTAAAAGAGTATCGAAGAGTAAAAATGACCTCGAACAGGATAGGGATCGCGGTGACCGGTATAAAGATAGGGATATTTCCGACAGAGATCGCTACAGGGATACTAGGGACAGGAACGACACAAGGGATAGCGACAGGCCCCGAAATCGTGATAGAGACAATGAACGTGAAGGTTTGCGTGGGAACAAGTCCTACGATAATCTACGTGACAGGAATCTGAAGGATTCTCGATACAACTCTCGTGAGCAGTTGAGTATGTATGGTTCGCGGAACTCTCTAGATGGGGATGACTCACGGGATCGAACTCGTCGTGGGAATAGCAGGGACCGAGATAGGGATAAGGACCGTAGTTACAGAGACGAGTATTACGACCGATACAGGTGAGATTTCAAGGTTAAGTTTTATAGGAATTGTAATTTGTTAATTAATCGTTCGATGGTAAAGATTTTATTCATGTTCTATGTTAATAAGCTCATTAATGTGTTATTATGTTCTGTAGAATTTCGTAGAAATTACAAGAACTCAGTCTTTAAATGTCGAGCTCTGTCATATTTTTAGTCAATAATAAAAATAAACAAATTCTTTGCATCTCAATAATAATGTCTTAAGACTTTTTCAATCAACATTAAAATTTCTATGCCAATGTACACTATTGAAAAAATCACTTTACCTCAATGGAATTACTCAAGTTGATCTGATTGTTATTGCATACATGTATTAAGAACATGTGTCCGGTTTAGATTTGTTGCCTGTTTCTCACTGACTCCTGCGTATTTCAGGGACCGAGATCGTGACAGGCCCCCTAGCCGCAGCTCCGTTCTGGACGGCAGTCGCCGTGACTACCGGGACAGGGACCGCGACTCCGCCAGAAGGGACCGCACTGACAGGGACAGACCAGATAGAGACCGGCCCCGCTCCAGACAAGGTGGGTCACTGTTAACCCTTTGCCACTCAGAAGCAAAGTGAAAATGGCTATATGAAACCAGTATAAAACCAGAACAGTCTGCGAGTAATGAGAGCTTGAAAAATGGCTCATATTTCCCCAATGCTTCTATTCACAGTAGTTTCTGCTTGTCATTAAAATATTTGGAGAGTATAAAATGCATAGTCTCTGTACAAGCATGTGATGCCTTTGGGGTAAATCAAGTTTGTATACTATTGTACATAAAGTATATATTTTATTCACGCCAAACACTTTCCAACATAAATAAATTTATTTCTAACAGACAAAATATTTTTTTACAGACATAAGAGTTGTTTTCATTAATAAGAACAAATGCTTTTTTAACATTGAATTATTGAAAACAATAAATAGGACTGGGACTTTAAGGCTCTAAAGACTCTAAAGGCTCTTTAAGACTCTAGACTTAAAGGGACAGTAGCATATAGTTGCATTATCCAAACCAAACTTTTATGTGCAGCTTCTTATTTCTGGGGCTAGTATTACAAACATATCTAAGTTAATATTCTGACTCAACTTTGAGTTGTTTTCTCAATTTTTAGATGAGGTTGACCATCATGCTCAAGTTGGTGTTCACATATTTCAGGCCTTTTTCTGCCTATCTCACGGGTCCGATAGTCGGACCCATTCCCCATGCCAAATATGCATATTTTTTCCCCAATTCTCAAAAAAAATCCCCCTTCCCCCCCCCCCNATGAAAATTCTTCCCAATTTGGAAGATTTCGCGACTCGAAAAATCCCCATTTTGCTAGGTACTTTTTCCCCAAATAGACAGAAAAAGGCCTGTATTTTTTTTCAGTTTTGAGTCTGACTCAACCCAGAGTTTGAGAAACAATATGTGCATATATATTCTTATAGCTGAGATTTCTGATTTTTCGTAAAGCGGACCGACTTTCTCAGTACTCAGCTAAGTTGAAACTCATATCTCATCTTCTAAGTTGAGCTGTTAAGTTTAAACCAAAATCTCATCTTATGAGTTGAAGTAACAATTTGAGAACTTACATGATACTAGGCCCTGGTCCTTACTGTACATGTGTTATTTCAGGTGACAGAGACAGACCGGTTTCAAGACTGGCTGACTCTGAGAGGCCCAAGTCTCGTGGTGAATATGAACGAGAATACAGGGACAAGTACAGGGACAAAGGTCAGTCAGACAAAGGTACACATGATTACTTTAAAAATGTTTCTAAAAAAATTGAATGCTTGCTTAAAATTATTCTTTTTGCCTTTTAATAGCACTTAACACTGGATTTATCTAAGGAATAATTTTAAAGAAATGTTTTCTAAAGCACATCTTAAGATTCCTGGTGAATATGAATGAGAATACAGAGACAATTACAGGGACAAAGGTTAGTCTGGGCCCACATTCACAAATCAACTTTGGGAAAACTTAAGTGAATTCCTTTAATTATAGAATTCTGTAAGTCATCTGCTAGTTCGTGTACACATAATTACATTAAAAAGTTTCTAAAAAAATTAAATATTGCTAAAATGATTCTTTTTGCCTTTTGTTAGCAGTTTACTCTGGATTTTTCTCCGAAATAACTTTAACGGAAGTGTTCTCTGATGAGATCATTTTAAGATTGTACTTAAGTTCTTTTGGAATACTGACCCTTGCGTACACTTCCGTTTGTAGTTTTCTCTAAATTGTAAATATGATAAGTTGTTTCCTCCATTAAGATGATCTTTTGGACTCGTTAGCAAATGTGGTCATTTTTTCCTTTTTGAATGAGAATAAAATCCAAATCAAAACAAATAGATTACATCCTTAATACATTGGATATGTGAATCTATGTAATGAAATAACAAAATTCATTCAGCACTAGTTTAATAATTAAATAATTGAATTTCATTACAAAATATGTTTAAGTAACATTTTTTCCCCAAAATTTCTTCCCAAAAAGCCAAACTTTTCCATTAAAGTCTATAATTGGTTTATTGAGTTTATTATACAGCGATATAATTATGTAGCACTTTATAATATATGTTTTAAAATGCAGTTAAACATGAAAACTGTTATTTATAATCATATTAATAATGCTTCATTTTCCCAATTTCATGGTTTATCTCGCCAATTTTCCCAATCCAAAAGGCACAGGCTGTAAAATATAAAGGAAAAGAAATCATTGACTTATCATGGATTATCATATACTTCAGGATTCGACTATGAGGACTATTACCGTAGAGGTGGCCAATACTACGATCGGCAGTATTACGACTACTACTACGGTAACTACGGCCAGCCGGGGGCCGGTTATTACGACGAGTACGGCTACTACAGGACAGACGTGGGTCCTCCAAGGTAAACATTAATGCCTGGGTTGTGACATATGACATGTATGCCCCGAACATCGTGCACTGCAGTCGTATTGTTACAATTGTGTTTTGAACCATGGAGTTTTGCTTTTAAATTTTATTTAAATTGCATTATTTAAAAATAGGCAGATTTTAGACAAGTGTTTGGTGTCCCAATATGATGAACATTAAATATTTACTTGAGCCAAACTCCATGTGTTTTGGCTTGACTAGGTTAAGGTATGCACAATGTGTTTTAGTATGCCTCTTATGCATTTATTTTTGCTTGTTTATTTATATTGTATTTGATTTAAGAAACGCACACACTAGTTTTACGATGTTGAAACCTTGCGGGTAGAATATCAAAAAATTGTATACAAACATTTTTCTTGGCTTCAGGAAAAGGTAAAATGATGATTATCTCCCTTGAATGTTTGGTACCAGTTTCTCTTGTGTGTTACCTCCCCTTATCACATGCTACATGGTGAAAAGTTACTTGCCCTTGAAACATGTTCTTACAGTCTTTTTATCACAACATAAAAACACAGTATTTAAAGGGTTAAGAGAGACACTGCTTAATCTTATATAGAAATGTCTTGCAGATATAACAATTTTCACACTCAACTTTCAAAATTGTTATTCTGTATGCTTTAATTAATTTAATTGTGCTTTCAACATGTATATATGTACATACATAACATAAATAAATTATGTTTGCTAATCACCCATGCGGTGTATAACATACACTTATTACCTATCACTACAGCTAGCCTAAGGATGTTAACAAATCAATTAAACGGCCTTTGAAAATGCACATACTTGAAATTTTGTCAAATCTGTTATATAGTTACATGTGTACATGTAAAAAAAACTCCAAAAAACCTCATTTTTAAGTTGCAAAGTTGCATTTTCAAGGACTGTTTCACGTATTCTTGATGATAACACAATATATTCATTCCAGACGGTTTTGGTGTTAACTTCCTTTCAACCATTATACCAAGCTACTGATTGGCTCAATACTAGCAATGACATCTACCATCATTTAAAATTAACTTTGTAGTGAAAAAATGCCCATACATTTTTTAATTCATTCTCTACCTTGGCTGAGTTTTGTAGTGTTCATGAAAATATCATTTCTTTCCTCAATCTCTATTGTACCAAAGTTTTCAACTTCAGTTCGTCCAAAACAAATTGTTATCAATTATAAATGTGACCATTTATAAGTGATCACTAAGGAACAGTATGTTTAACACAAAAAACATTATGAAATTGCTTGAATGCCAGATGCATGAACATGTGATCAGAGAATTTATCAGCTTTTGGGTCATTTTTGTGCTAAGGTTGAAATGTACGAAATCAGCAAGCTTTGGTTTTTAGTGGTTGTTATACTTTTGTTCAATTAGTTAAATATGTGCATGGGTCATAAGTATGTAATTTTCGATTAATTTAAACAAGCATGTCAGTATGTATTTTAATTATACATGTATTAACGCATTTTACTGATTTTTAGCTCGGCTGTTTTCGAAGAAAACCCGAGGTATTGTCATAGCCAGCTCGTCCTTCCGCGTCGTCGTCCGAAAACTTTAACATTGGCCATAACTTTTGTAATATTGAAGATAGCAACTTGATATTTGGCATGCATGTGTATCTCATGGAGCTGCAGATTTTGAGTGGTGAAAGGTCAAGGTTATTATTCAAGGTCAAAGGTCAAAAAAACATTTTATTTTATTTTTTCAAAACTGCACCCGCAGCCGAGCGTTAGCATCCGCTCTGCGGTGCTCTTGTTAAGTATAATGTGCTTTCTGGAATAATTTTTACAAAAACATGCATTGATATGAAAATTTGTGTTCATGGGCAAAATATCAATAAGTCGTGTATTGGGATGCGCAAAATGAACCAGTTTGAAAAGGGAGCTAATCCAGTTTGACAAGGGAGACTATCCAGTCTGCACATATTGAATTAATAGCTGATCCTGCATGCTTGATTACGACCCCTTTGCCCGCTAGGTACCCCGACCCCTACCAGAGGCGAGCCCGCACGGGTACCCCCGGGTCCCTGTCCGACGGGGGACAGGAAATGTAAGTATGATTGCCTCCCCTGGCTGCCCATGGAGTTCGCTTTTCCTTGTTCCCTGGCGTACAGCTTTATAGTTGCCACAGAGTTCGCTTGGCTTAACTTGCTAAATAGACTGATCCCGGAATTCGCACGAGTTTAGAAAAACCCACTCATCGTCCCGGTACAAACAATGCCGGTCCATGATAGCAACCAATGATAGCTTGATTTAAATAATAACGGTTGATACGGTGTGTGATTTTGAAAGGATTATAAATGGGTCAGCTTTATTTGTACCAGCAGATTAGTGGGTTTTTCCAAAAGGTTGCTTTTTCGGGATACAGATATTGCTTGGTTTCATGACTGCAGAATTTGTGATCACAAATTTCAATAGGTGGGTTATATGTATATTAAAGTCACTCTTTTGGATGCTTGGGCTATTGTTTTGTCTGCATAAAATGTTAAAAAGTTTTTGCAGGGCTTTTCATCAGGAAATTGGGAAGAGGCCCTAGCCTTTCAAATTGGGAATTTCATGCGCGATAACTGCTCATTTTGGGAAGACCGTGTTTTTAAAAGTTTTTGAAACAGGGTCTTTTTCATTGTGCATAAGTATTAAAAGAAACATTGTGATGCATTCTTAATCATATAAGAGCTGATTGCTTTCAATTTAGGAGATGCCCAATATGTCTGATTAAAAAAAAAAAAAAAAATTTTTTTTTTTTTTTTTTTTTTTTTTTTTACAATGTGGGAAATTCTTCTGCAAATGTTGGGAAAAAATGACCTTATTTTCAATTGGGAATAAGTTATATAAGGGTGAAAAGCCCTGTTTTGATAGAAGCTACTTCCTTGTTTCTCAATTGAAACTTAAAATTTAGAATCACGCTAAGGTTATGTGCAAGATACTTGTCATGCCCAATGATTCACTTATTCCTGAGTTATTTGCCCTTGAACATTTCTGATAAAGCATTGCGTTGGTAGAAATCACGTTTGTGACAAAGCTCTAGTTAGCTTTTGTTAACAAATTGAAATTTAGACTGAGAATGAAATCACAAATGTTTGAAGTCATGGGGCCAGGTTTCTGATAGTTAATCACTTTTGGTATTTAGCTGCTGTTAAAATATTCATGGTCATTGCTAAATCAGTGTGTTTTTTTTTCACCATTTTGTTTGGGAAAAATCACGTGGTTTTGACTAAAATTGGGAAATTTTTGTTTATGCTTTTTTGCTACAAATTCTTTAAAATTAATAAAAAAAAGTGTTTTCAATTCTATATTTTCTTAACTTCTTCTTTTTATGTCCCAGGTAGGGTGACATATAGCAGTTGAACTGTCCGTCAGTCTGTGTGTCAGTCTGTGCGTCCGAAAACTTTAACATTGGCCATAACTTTTGCAATATTGAAGAAAGCAACTTGATATTTGGCATGCATGTGTATCTCATGGAGCTGCACATTTTCAGTGGTGAAGGTCAAGGTCATCCTTCAAGGGTAAAGGTCAAAAAGGTCGCTTTTTCAAAGCGGCGCAGTAGGAGGCATTGTGTTTCTGACAAACACATCTCTTGTTTCTTCTTTTTATGCCCCCCTTCAAAGAAGAGGGGGTATATTGTTTTGCACATGTCGGTCCGTCTGTCCGTCTGTCGGTCGGTCCGTCCACCACATGGTTTCCGGATGATTACTCAAAAACGCTTAGGCCTGGGATCACGAAACTTCATAGGGACATTGGTCATGACCGTCAGATGACCTCTAGTGATTTTCAGGTCACTGGGTCAAAGTTCAAGGTCACAGTGACCTGAAGCAGTAAAATGGTTTTCCGGATGATAACTCAAGAACTCTTACAGAACGCTAAGGCCTGGGATCACGAAACTTCATAGGGACATTGGTCAAGACCGGCAGATGACCCCTATCAATTTTCAGGTCACTAGGTCAAAGGTCAAGGTCACAGTGACCTGAAGAAGTAAAGTGGTTTCTGGATGATAACTCAAAAATGCTTAGGCCTGGGATCACAAAACTTCAAAGCGACATTGGTCATGACGGGCAGATGACCCCTCTTGATTTTCAGGTCACTAGATCAAAGGTCAAGGGCACAGTGACCTAAAGCAGTAAAATGGTTTTGAATGATAGCTCAAGAACGCTTAGGCCTGGGATCACGAAACTTCATAGGGACATTGGTCATGACAGGCAGATGACCCCTATTGATTTTCAGGTCACTAGGTCAAAGGTCAAGGGCACAGTGACCTGAAGCAGTAAAATGGTTTCCGGATGATAACTCAAGAACGCTNGGTCACACAATGGCTGCCACTACAACTGACAGCCCATTTGGAGGGCATGCATGTTTTACAAACAGCCCTTGTTTTGGGAACCTTCTATTGGGAATTTTAGGTTTTCATGTGGCAAACACATATACTTGTTGAGATTGGGAATGGGGCCAAATTTCAGCCCCAAATTTGACAAAAACAAAAACACTTTAAATCATTTGTCTTCTGGGGATAGCTGATAGTGTTTAAAACTATCAATGAAGCAACTGAATTAAATGTTGTATGCAATGTGTAGGCTGTAGTTTCTTGTATACAAATATTGTTTAGATACATATATATACTCTTTTCCAATCCTATAATTGATAGTGTGATCTTTTCTAGCTATTATTCTTCGTCTGTTTGACTCACCCAACGATAATTAATATGTTGACAAGCAAATCCTGTTGCCTGTCCAGTGAAAGAGTTCATGTTATAATACAAATATTAAAATTAATCTAAAATAAACACAGATCTAGCATGTTGGTTCACAAAAAGCGTTTACTGACTTAGAACAGTAAGTTTGAGTGTTTCATAGCATAGATGTTAAAGAGAACAGCAAGTTTGAGTGTTTCATAGCATAGATGTTAAAGAGAACAGCAAGTTTGAGTGTTTCTTAGCATAGATGTTTAAGAGAACAGCAAGTTTGAGTGTTTCATAGCATAGATGTTAAAGAAAATATGTTGATAAAGTTTGTACTATAAATTAAGTATTTTTTGCCCCCTTCTTCGAAGAAGAGGGGGTATATGTATATTTTTTTTGGCCTGTCAGTCTGTCATTGTGTGTGTCTGTCTCTGTCATTGTGTGTGTCTGTCCCAAAACTTTAACCTTGGTCATAACTTTTGCAATATTGAAGATAGCAACTTGATATTTGGCATGTATGTGTATCTCATGGAGCTGCACATTTTGAGTGGTGAAAGGTCAAGGTCATCCTTCAAGGTCAAAGGTCAAATATATTGGGGGCATAGTGTTTCTCAAACACATCACTTGTTGTTGATGAAATTCATATATATAGCATAGATGTGTCAAGTTGTTGCAAGTTTTGGCATGAAAGCATTAGCATAGAATGCATCTTGAAATGTTTTCCTTTCTGTTGCATGTGTGGTACTGTACATGTATTGAATGACTTGTATTGATTGCATAGTTGAATGGTATTTTATTGATTGTGGCATTGGTTGGTAACGATTAACATGCTCATTATTAATCCAGTTAAAAGTGTGATGAAGGCATGCTCATATTAACAAATTAGATGTATTTTTGGATGAGAATACTCAACATTAATCTTGTTGTTGAATGTTATTGTTACGAATGCTGGGATTTTTCTACTGCCCAAATACAGATTATTCCTAATACCAAATTATTTTGTGTGGAAATGGGTATAAAATAATACATTATAATAGTGTTTTAATTAATTAATTACAGGTTTATAATTGTAAACAATATTTGGCAATTAGAAAAATATTGTATATGTGTTTTTGACATATATTGGCCCATTTAGAGCAGAATCTTCAGCATGCATTGATAAATTACAAGAACACATATAGTGAACACTGGTTTTAATTTCTGGAAAATTCACACATATTACTGTGTTTTTCACTAACGTTTTACCAAAAGTTTCTGTCCCTTATTTTACCCTGTCCTTCAACAAACATTAAAATGAAGTACTGTGTGCTCTCTCCATTAAAATGACTAATGAAATGTTTGTGACCCAGTAATCCACTTAAAACCAAAATACTAAATAAAACAGTAGAAAAATCCTTTTTTAACACGTTTTATACTTCTTTTGCCATGTACATATGATTTTCCATACTTGTATGCACATGTTTTCCTTCGGTTATGTTTTTCTTTTCCTGTTTATTTTGCCTTCTTTTTGTTCCCTTGTTTAGTGCTAATTTAGCGGAAAAGAATAAAACTTCGGCAGACAAATCAGATAACAAAAAGAGGTAAAACTTTCATTAAGCGTGTAACCGGTAGCGGGTGTTGACAGAAATGTATCATAGACTGTATACTGTGTGTAATCTGACTGGAACTTTTTTGACGCAGAAATAATTTTCTTACAGTGCAGAAATAAACTGTTTTACACTTGCAGTATCTAAAAAGTAATCTGAAAAGTATTTGAAATAAAAGCAGTTATATCTGAACAAATTTTGCAAGTGCTTGGCCTTAAACCATTGCATTTGTACATAATAATTGCTATGGGCTAAATGATTTTCTAGCTAAGCTGCTAATAGTGTAGAAATAACTTGTAACACCTAAAATGTAATAATTAATTTGAATATGTACTACATAATTAGTATAGGATTTCAATGATAAAAAATAAAGATCCAAAGTAACATTTTATTTATTCATAAAACTTTCATTACCTATTCAATAGGATAGTTATAAGAATATTTATTTATTAATTGTATAAAAAGTTAATAAAGTTTTATTACATCAACTTATCTACATTTTAGATTATATTGTAAAGTTTCACATTACAATATTCATTCAAGAAATTTTCAAATTAAATGTGTTTATTAAGCATCTTCGCTTACTTGTTAACTATTTTAATATAATGTTTCTTATGTAACATTTAACATTAGTTTTAATTTTTGTTTAAAATGTCCATTAACAATCTATTGCATGTAACATCAATAACATTTACTAAATGTAAAAATGGCCCTAGGCATATTATCTTGAAATTAAAGTTAATCATTACTCGAGACAGAGGTTAACAGGATCAACTGGATTCAACTGCCACTTGTCCAGATCAAAAATTTAACTCTGTACAGGCAAGCAAGCAACCAGTTTATTTAACCCCTGCTGAAGTACATGCATTTAGTACTTATTTACTTTTGTTGATACATTGTGGACAATTATTTTATTTTTATTTGAAAAAAAAGAAACAAACAAGCATTTTAAGAAAAATGAAGAGTTAATGGATATAAGATTTCAGTCTGCAAGCATATTGTAGTATAATAGTCTGTACAGTTGTCAAAGCCCTTAATTTTTACCATTAACTTGTATTGTGGTCCTGCATAAAATATGTACTATATTGAGAAATGTATTTGTTAAGTTGTTACTATAAAGAAAATGTAATCTAATATATATGTTAACTCACAGGCTCTGCATACATTATCTTCATATTTATTCACTTTCTCTGCTATCATAGAGCTAGGCTTGGCATATAAGTGGGGTTCCATTTTCAAAATGCTAATCTTGAAATAATAGCCAGACTCGAAGTAAAAATGTAACATGCTTATTTTCCACTTGAAAACCACACCCCCTGTACGTCGATAATCCAAACTGAGTAGGATAATTCAAACTGAAGAAAACAAAGGCGACAGAAATAAAGACTCCGGTCATTTATTTCTAAGAACACGTTTATTTAAGGTAAGTTGTGACATAATAAACGTTTCTTTTTGATAAAATGTTATTTGCCGGATACAATGCGCTAATAAACCTATAACAATTAAAAACAATAACGTCGAAATAAAATGAATATGTTTGAAAATCTGGAAAAAGTTAATGAAATTGTCGAAAGTTTTAGGCCAAAAACAACTATAATTGAATGTTTTTAATGTTTTAATGCTTTGACTTATGTATTAATCTTTCATATATTTATGTACAAAATTTGATTGGCGTAAATGCTCGAAAACGCAATATATTCGTATTTGTTTTGGTCAAGAATATACAAATTGGATAATGACCTAACTAGTGTATGGTTAATTCCAAACTATTTTGAGTTTGGTTATTATCCACAGAAATGTTCATATAAGTTTGGATTTATCCATAAACTTTTATACCCGTCCTGCAAACACATGATTTTAACACAGAAACACACTAGGTGTTAAAAGTAAAATTTTAAAGGACATTCATGATATAATTTTGCATATCTCTGTTACAGTTTCGTTCGCTCTTTTGTCAATTAACGTGTGAATAATTCAAAGAATATGTCGCATTTCATGAAAATTAGCATTTTCTGAAGACAAATTTATCGTTTTTTACTAGAAAACTATTAAATCATTGCAAAACTCAAAACGCATGTGTGTGTCAGACATTCATTATCACATGTGTAGAACAATTACGTCCTTATAGTTACTAAATTAGCAGAAATGATATAATAATCACCTACCTTTCAGTTTCAGTGTCAGTTTCGGCCGACATTTTTTTTCTTCAGTTTGAATTATCCAACTAAGTTTGGATTATCGACGTACAGGGGGTGAACCATGTGCCATGTTTTTGTTCATACAATGCATGTGCCGTGTAATTATCAGTCCAAATGCATTTAGTGAAGCTGAAATTGGCATAAAACACAATGCATTGTGTATAGAACTGTGCATCATTTTTGGCATCAAATGAATTAGCTGAGTTCAGTTTGCATGCACAATACCTTTAATGTTTGAAACTTGAAGCTAGAAGCATATTAAGGTTTATTTGGAATTTTATCTGTTAGTTAGTCTTTGAAAATGTATACATGTATATGTGTCAGTATAATAAGATATACATGAATTCTTTGGAACAAAGAAATACCGGTACTCATAAATATTAGACAGCATTTAAAACTTCAATGAAATGTTTAATCCCTTACCACTCAGATTCGCTTTTTGAGGCGTTTTTAGTGCATTAGAAAATCAAAATAAATTTAAGACCTTTTTTACTAGATTAAAGTCTTAAGGCCTTAATGTCCAACCCTAAGATACTGATGACCAGCAAACAGCATAACACCTGAACATACTGTGAATGGGGTTCTTAACCCTTTCAGTGCTGGAACCGGATTTTGAAGGCCTTTGCAAACAGTTTGGATCCAGATGAGACGCCACAGAACGTGGCGTCTCATCAGGATCCAAACTGTTTGCTATTCTGATAGTATTCTTGGAAAAAAATCAAAGAAAATGCAAATTTTAGAAATACAGCAGACAACATTTTAGCAGACGACAAATTTCCCAGCATGCAAAGGGTTAAAGTCTCTGGCTATTTCATGTTGATATCTATTTACAATAAAATGTTTAGAACAAGAAAATATTGCTAAAGTGATTAATATTTTATTATTCTGTCAGCAGAAACAATGGATTTTACATAGAAAATTTTATGTGAAATTTTACCTTTAAGTACAACTTAATTTCATAATTCACTTAGGCCCTTTATGAATATTGATCCTGTGATTTAAGGAAGTGGGTCAAATGTATATATACATAAGTTTATGTTTATGGTTTTTTTGTTATGTGTGAACTTATTATTCAAATGTTATATATCAAACAATAAAGTTTTCCCAAATCTTGAGTAAATTGACCCTCAAATTCCCAATTTGGCGGTTAAAGGTAATATTACAAAAATTGGTGAGATAAAGCCCTGTCTTTGTTTCAGGTTTGAATACCCGCCAGAGTTCTACGACTATTCCCGCACCGGCTATGAGGATTACCATGCTGGTTACGAATACAATGGCTACCGATGGGACCCGGATGTTTCGGCCTGGGTTGAAACAACTAGTAAGTTCTTGTAACAAGTCGAGCATCAATAGAAATTATTGCTTTGTTTCTTGTTAAAAATTGTGGAAGAGACAGGTCATGATGATGTTATTTCTATAGCTTTTTTTTATTCTACTTCTGATTAAAGTGGTTAGACTGGATATATATTCATGTTTGTTGGTAAAAATCATGGAAGTCTCACAAATTTATGATGTTATTTCTAAGGCCATTTCTATTTCCCCTACCTCTGATTCAGTGGTGCAGTTGGTACAAAAACAAACTTTATACTGAATATATATTCCCTATCGAATTATTTATTCTACATTTAATTCTGTATCCACATGCCCTGACCATGGCCTTGTCTGGTCTCACAGTAACATGATGTTATTTCTATGGCCATTTCTATTGCTCATACCTGATTCAGTGATGCACTTGGTAAAATTACTAACTTTACACTGAATATATTTTTTGTCTGTATTGACATGACATTACCATGGCGTTGTCTGGTTCTCACAGCGGACGTGATAGCGCAGCGTCAGACCCCGGAGAAGTTCATGATACCGCACCGTCGCGCCGCATTCGGCCCCAACGGTCAGCTGGTCAGCGTGGTGCCCTCTCGGCCGGCGGACGGGGAACCAGCCACGGTGGAGATCCACAGCCTACAGAGCATGTTGGAGGTGAACCAGGAGTCACAGGAACTGGCTGACTTCCCAGGGCCCCTCGTCAGGTAGGGATCATTGCTTTTTAATCCTTTCGGCTCAGAAGCAAAGTGAAAATGGCAATATGCATCCAGCATAAAACCAGAACAGCCTGCGAGTAACTTGCTGCTCAAGCCTCTTAACCTAAAATCTAGTAAGAAAGGTCTAAAATGTAATTTAATTTTCTAAGGGACTATCTGAGCAAGGGTGTCCCCGATTAGCATGCAGTAGTGTCTACTGATATGCGTCTCACTGAGTCTTATTACAAAATGTTGTAAAAACAGTCACGTCATGCAGTTAATTTTGAAATGGTTCCGACTCCAGAATTATCCCAGTACTTGAGATAATATGAATTTCTGAAATCAAATATAAATGACAATGGATAATCTACTAGAAGCACCTACAAATATCCTTTACATTGAAGAGTTGCATGGATATCTTTAAAATGATATTATAATTTGAGGACTGTGATATTTTTCCAGGGGCGACACTCACAAGAATGACGTGCTGCTGTACTGTCAGGGCAAGGCACGAGCCTGCACGGAGAACATGGCGCTGGAAGACCGAGACTCTGCGGAACTGATCTGGCGCTTCCTTGAACTTCTCATCAAGCAGAATGGGGTACGTCTTCCATACAACATAACAAATTCGAAAAAAAAATCAAGACGTTTTATAATGGGATTTCATTAAGTTTTGAAAACTGTAGGTCTGAACACCCTAGCCTCTGATTTCGGATATTTTGCTCATAATATTTGTAAGTGTGGACAGTTTATGATAGAAGAGTATCAGAAATGAAATTAAGCGTTTAACCTGAAGGATTTTTAAGCAGTCTCCGCGAAAGTCTGCCGGCCCTCGTACAAATCCAGTAAAACTCCATGAGATCCAGGAATGATTTCCAGAATATTTGCCCTTCTGCCAGGTGAACAATGTTAGGTTAAGTACTATTTTTTTTGGCCATTACATTGTAATTTGGGCCGATTTTGGGACTTTCACAGACTCTGTTTTTGATAAGTACCAGTTCATGATGTGTACACATGCAGATTCATTCAGATAAATGGGTATATTCATTTAACAAACCACTGACATAATGTAATCTGACTTGTTCTTAATAACAAGGTTGACCATGACTGCAGTTTTGGAAAGTTTTCAAAATTTATGCCCCTTTTCAATGTAGATATTCTATAAAAAATTATGCTTCCAATTGCATCATAGTGGAGAGCAAGAGGGGGGAATTTTTTGTCATTTGTGACAAATTCTAGTTACTTCTGTACTTCTAAACACGCTCCTTTTCTAACCTCCAGACTGTGGTGGGCACGGACATAGCCGACCTTCTGCTTCAAGGTCACGAGCCCACGACACAGGACTACCGCAAGACCGGCATGCAGATTGTCACGCCCAGTAGCGATCACCTGGACGCCGACGAGGCCGAGAGTGACGTGAGCGATCCCCAGCGGCTGTCAAGGGGGACCACTCCTGTTGATAGGGTTTTGGTCAACAAAGGGAGGTCACTGGAGGAATGCACGGACAGGTTCCGGCATCTGTTGATGTATGGAAGGAAAAAGGTGAGGTTGTTTTTATGAAAAGATGTGTTCTTGTGTTTGTTTTTTTAACATAAGAAATGGGTGCTGTGCCATAACGTGTTAGAACGTAAAACTCTGCAGTTTTACAATAAGAGTCAAAATAATAAGGGATGAAGAAGAAAGAAATTGGACAAGCTCTCAGAAATGTTTGCAACGTATCAGTTTTGACTCTTGCCTTTTGAGTCTTAGAAAAGCACTTGTCTATTTTGCTGTATTGCTGGGATTATTGCAATAAATAGTTACAAATGAAACATTGAAATATGCATTTCAAGATTTTATAATGAATTTGAAATAAAAACTGTAAAAACATGATTTACATAGCAACACCCAAATACTATAATTATCTATTTATAATGTATACAACTTGCATTATAACAACTGCATGATAACCTTTGCTTATTCCTATAACACAGGATGCCCTGGACTGGGCGATGAAGAACAACCTATGGGGCCATGCCCTGTTCCTGGCCAGTAAGATGGACTCAAGGGCACACGCCAGTGTCATGATGAGGTGAGAGGGATGACTGCTTATAGTTATCGTGTGCAATTTCTTCTAATTTCTTTGTCCTTTTTGCCTTCAAAGGCTAATCAGGTACAACACTTTCCACTTTTATCTAATATTTTGTTTAAAGATTGTTCCTCTATACGAAAATCAATTCTAGGCAGAAAGTGTCGTTGATTAGCCTGATAAGCGGACTGCTATGGCTAATCTAGCCCTTTGAGCGCTGGAACCGGATTTTGAAGGCCTTTGCAAACAGTTTGGATCCAGATGAGACGCCACAGAACGTGGCGTCTCATCAGGATCCAAACTGTTTGCTATTCCGATAGTATTCTTTGAAAAAAATCGAAGAAAATGCTAATTTTAAAAATTTAGCAGACGACAAATTTCCCAGCATGCAAAGGGCTAATCTTAGACAATACTTTACGCACATTCATTAAGCCTGGTTTTCCCAGTGTGTGACTCAAATATATTGTGATGGTTTAGCGTGAATCTATTATAACTAATAAACATCCAATACAATTCTTTCACACTTGACCCTCTGTTTGTGTGTTCAGGTTTGCCAATGTGGCCATGCGGATGAATGACCCGTTACAGACGCTCTACCAGCTGATGTCCGGCAGACAGCCTGCAGCAGTAACGGTGAGTGACAAGTGTTCACTTGTCTTTTTCTTATGTTTTAGCGCTACGCAAGTGACACAATTAAAAATTATTGTTGCAAATCAATTAGAAACAAAATATAATTCAATACAACTGTTTGAAATAAAATTGTTCACAATTTGTCAAATTTACAAACAAACATATTTCCTTCACGTAAATTCAGTAACAAAGATGTTTTTTTTTCGTTATTTAGTGCTCATTGGTTCTTGTATTGAAATGATCATGAGTGTTTTGACCTTAGTCATATTTGTTTCATCATCTGTGATTGGTTCCAATTTCTATACTGTTGAAACGTTTCTATACTGAACAGTTTCCTAGTATTCTGTCATTGTTTTTAAAGATGTTGAGTGTCTTACTTGTGTGTTCATGCAGTGTGTGACGGAGGAGAGGTGGGGAGACTGGCGCCCCCATCTGGCCATGATCCTATCCAACCAGACCACCAAGACAGAGTTGGACCGCAAGTCTATCACCACACTCGGGGACACCCTTGGTAAGCAAGTCTATCACCACACTCGGGGACACCCTTGGTAAGCAAGTCTATCACTCGGGGACACCCTTGGTAAGCAAGTCTATCACCACACTCGGGGACACCCTTGGTAAGCAAGTCTATCACCACACTCAGGACACCCTTGATAACGTGGACATTCCACTTATGATGAAGATGACACCTATCAATATGTTATTATTCCCCAGCGAGGCAGGGGTATTGGAGTCACTTTGTCGTGTTTTTTTGGTCTGCCCGCATTAAATTTTATTAAAATAAGTGTATATTATCGACACATTTCTCAAGCAATGAAATGTAAACTTAATATATGTCGCATGAAGTATAGGTGTGCAAGACAGTTTTTTTTTAGGATCAACACTTATTTGTCTTTGAACAAGGGGTATTAGTCACATTTGTGACCATTTCAGGGTTAAAAAGTGTTGACATAGTTGGCCTCTACAGGCGTTCTCCATAGGAAGTATTCGGATATCACATAAGAATATCCCAATGAGAATTATTGCATGCTTTGAAATCCCTAACATATATACTTTATGTATATATGACCCACATTATACGCAAATGGGTCTAATGCCATATGTATTCAGCGTAGTTCCAGCACAGCCTGGGCATTCGCACAGTTTGGTCAGGAGCTATGCCTTCTGTTAATGAGACCTAGGAACCTTGCTTGACTTAATTGACAGGTTATCTTGTAACCTGACTGCGCGACTGCACAGGCTGGTCTTGAGCTAGCCTGGCAGCATATGGCATTAGACTCGTTTTGGCACGAAGCATCTCATGCTCACATTTCTATTCTCTACTACAGCATCAAGGGGATTCCTTCACGCCAGCCACTTCTGCTACCTGATGTCACGTGTAGGCTTTGGCACGTACGCTCGCAAGTCGTCCAAGATCGTGCTCATCGGATCTAGTCACGGTCTGCCGATGGAGCACTTTGCCAACAGCGAGGCCATCCAGTGCACAGAGATATATGAGTACGCCCTCGCCCTGGGCAACGTGCTCATGGCCCTTATAAGCTTCCAGGTTTGTTCCCGGTTTTGTTGTTGAACGACTCTTGTTCTTCGTTTTCATGGCAACCAATTGGGAAAAGAGGGAAAGTGGTGGGGGTTTGCTAAATATTTCACATACCCTGACTTATGCATTAAAGATACTTGTTTGTCAAAGGTAAGATTCAATATTTGTCAATAACATACTATTTTTCGTGAAAACAATCAAGGAATAAAAATTATTTGTATGCCCCCGGTAGGGTTGCATATAGTGATCGCACTGTCCGTCCGTCTGTCCGTCTGAAATTCCGTCACACTTTGCGTTTAGGTTTTGCGTTTAGATTTCGAAAAATGTGGAAAAAAGGGCTATATGTCATCCTACGGTGACAAGCCTTGTTTTTAAATGCGTATATTATGAGGTTCAAACCTTTGAGAAACACTAAAACAACAAAATCTCTTGCCAAAACTAGTAAAGCAATGAATGTATCATCATTTTAATAAGAACATTTGGCATTACATAGATTGGGTACTAATATACAAAACTATAACTGTATATGAAAAATACAAACAGTAATATTTGTACTGTTATATGTTTCAGACGTACAAGTACCTGTATGCCACCAGACTGGCTGATTACGGATATGCTCAAGAGGTGAGTGATAAAAATGTGTTTGTTATCAATGACTCCACAATTTTGGTGTACTTCTGTGCATTTTAAGTAAAATAACTTGCTTAACATTCATAAATCTAGTGTTATTTTTATGTCCCCCAGTCTTTACTGGGGGACATATTGTTTTTGCCCTGTCTGTTGGTTTGTTGCTTTGTTGGTTTGCACAAACTTTAACATTTGGCCATAGCTTTTTCAATATTGAAGATAGCAACTTGATATTTGGCATGCATGTGTATCTCATGGAGCTGCACATTTTGAGTGGTCAAGGTCATCCTTCAAGGTCAAAGGTCAAATATATGGGTCAAAATCGCTCAAAAGGGGACATAGTGTTTCACAAACACATCTTGTTTTTAATGTTAGTGAAAGTTCTTTCGGTGTATGATGAAGCACAGGAAGTCTGTTTGTTTGAGTTATTAATAATGAACTTTATAATTTAATCCAAATATCAAGAAAATGCGTGTCAGAAATCTAAAAACACATTACAGTGCATGTATGGAATTACTTATTTAAAAGAATACTAATTTAACCCTTTTTCATCTATATAAGCATTTCGACGTGTCTGTAGTACCTAAGAAAATCAGATTTAATTTAAGACCTATCTTACTAGATTCAAGTTTTAAAGGCTTCATTTCCAACTCTAAATACTGATGAGCAGCAAACAGGTTTCATCAAGCAAATTTCGCTTCTTAGCAGGAAAGGTTGAGTTGTATTTGACTCTTTTCAGGCCCTGCAATACTGTGAAGTGATAGCCAGACAAATCAACACCAGTCCTGCCTACTTCCCTCACACTCTAGTCAAACTCATCTTTGATGTAAGTATCACATTGGCCATTTTCGATATAAGTATCACTATAGCCATCGCCTACTGACCTATGAAGTAGGGCAGTTTTCAGTCACTGGCATAATAATGTGCACTTAGCACTGGTAAACCAGCTTGCCCCGGTATGTCTTAAATACGGTTGAATATGGAAAAAAAGCAATCAAAAAATAGTCATGTGTCTGCAAAGCTTTTGAGTGAAAACTTAAAAACAAAAATTTCATAATATGAAACATTTTCTTAAGCTGGCTCAGTTAAGCTTTATTTTGGTTTTACTCAGGCAAAGAAACATCTTATCCATATTCCATGGGTTAAAGATTCATATTTTCAAGAAAAAAAAATTTTTTCCTTTAATTTGGCTAAAGTAAGGATCCTCCATATGAAGCTCTGTGGGTAATTGTGCTGTTTTGTTTCACTGCGTGGAGCATGCGTCACCCCCTATCCTGGTATGTTACAGCTGTCTAGTATTTTGTTTTACTGAATATAACTTGTGTAACCCTATACCCCTTATGTTACAGTTGTCGAGCCAGTTGAAGTTCAGTGACCCACGTATGGAGGAGGAGGAGGACGTTCAGGACCCAGAGTGGCTGAGGGCACTGCATGCTACTCTCGTGCAATTTGAGGTGAGCAGAAAGTGAACTCACTCTTGAAAATGGCAAATGGGGTTTTATGATTTGACAACTAATTTGTTTCATCTCAATCCTTCTAAATGTTTCATTTTAAGCCTATTTATTAAAGTTTGATAGCTTCTAAGGTCTAATGCTTTTGGAGCCAATCAAGTGTCCTTTAAGGGAGGGAAACAGCTCTCGGTGTCTTTATAAAAGATCTTGTGATCCGTATCTGTGTGGCAACAAAACGGGGCTATCCTTTGCAGGGCAAACACATGTGCAACATGTTTATTCTTTTAAAAATCATACTTCTACTCTCAGGGACCACAATTTTAGGCCTGTAGCAGAATTTGTTATCACTACGCCAAATTGATAAATGTATTGATATTACTATTTTGACCATAGAAACAACAAATCACCTTTAACCTATCTGCTAAAATATTATACTTGGGCATGTTTCAAGAAAGTTTATATAAAGCTGCAGTCAAATGCCTCAACTTTGATTTACTTCAGAGCGCATATTTTCACTACAAAGGTCACATGTAAACATAATTGTGCCTGTAAATCCAGTTAATTCAACTAAGTGTACTTACTAATGGTAAAACTATTTCCACATGTACACGAAGGTGCAATACAGCCCCAGCAAGGGGCCTCAACTCCCGCCTACTGGACTTTATGTGTGTAAATTGTCGTCCCAGATTAGCTTGTGCACTCTGCACAGGCTAATCAGCGACGACATGTTCCGCTTTTATGGAATTTTTTGTTTAAAGGAGGTCTCTTCTAAACAAAAAACCCAGTCTAGGTGGAAATTCTCGTCCCTGCACAGGCTGATCTGGGATGACACTTAATGCACATGCATTAAGCCCAGTTTTCTCAGAACGATGCTCATATAATAATTTTCACGTGTCCAGGAAGGTGCAATACAGCCCCAGTCAGGGGCCGCAACCCCGGCCTACTTTGGAGGTCGCACCACTGCGAGCAGTGAGAGTGGAGAGGTGGGCATGTACATGCAGAGTGGGGAACACGCCATAACACAGGTAGGGTTGCAGTACCNAGTAAAACCTTGTGTAGATGAAAGAGGTCACAGTTTTCATCACGTCTTCATGAAAAAATTTCAGAATGTATTAATTGATGAAATCTGGCTTGGGATTGTATATGGGTCATCTGAGCTCATATAGTAGGTAATCTGGTCAAATCATAGTAAAACTTCCCATAGACGATAGAGGTCACAGTTTATCAGATCTTCATGAAATTTAGGTTGAATGTTTATCTTGATTGAATCTGGGATGAGATTATATAGTCAGGTGAGCGATTCAGGGCCATCATGGCCCTCTTGTTTTACTGTGTTAATTTTGATATGGAAATATTAAGCATTACAATTGGGTACTTTAAACAGACTTTGGTATACAAATTGATGGAAAAAATCTCTGAATTTCAGTAACTGAATCAGACAGGGCTGCACCATTTTCATTTGCCTTTGTCTCCCATTGTTGACAGATGTTGTTTCCTACTTGTGCATAAAGGAATTATGTTGAACATAACACTTAAACTGTGTTTGTCAGTCACTGATTTGATCCATTATATTTGTAGCCCATTGAGTATAATGAGTTTATACCTGTGTTGTTTCAGGATGCATCCTATGTAAGTAACACAATGGCGGGAACGTACACCCAGGATCCCCAGTATGCCCACGGGGGCTATGAGGTCCATCCTTACCAGGTGTGTTTGTTATCCCATATATCTAATACCGATACATTTTGTGTATTGAAATGTTCCCTGAAATCCTGGGAACCTACATTTAGCACAATTTTAAATGTCGGTATTGTGAACATAACAGCTTAAATTGTATAGACTACTCTGAACATGTGATTTTAATGCCCCCAGTAGGGTGGCATATAGCAGTTGAACTGTCAGACCGTCAGTCTGTCCGTCCATCCGAAAACTTTGACATTGGCCATAACTTTTGCAATATTGAAGATAGCAACTTGATATTTGGCATGCATGTGTATCTCATGGAGCTGCACATTTTGAGTGGTGAAAGGTCAAGGTCATCCTTCAAGGTCAAAGGTCAAAAAACAAAACCCAAGGGAAGTAACAAGCTTTAAAGGGAGATAATTTCTGTACCTGCCTATTGATAAATAGAAATTTTATTTCAAAGCGGCACAGTAGGGGGCATTGTGTTTCTGACATACACATCTCTTGTTGGATTTGTGTTATGGGACCATATGCTAAAGACTTTGGCAGGTTTAAGAGCCAACTCTATTTTTATAACATTGCATTATAATGTCTACATTGTATTCTTTAAAACACCTCTGTTGGTTGTTTCTTGAATTTAAAATGGGAACAAACTATTTTACATCTAAAGCATGTTAATACCTACCTGAAGTCAGTGAAGCTATGTACATGTATTTGCCTCATCTAGTGAACAGAGCACACAACAATCAGCTCCTGTTGTGAATTAGGTTGACAATTAAAATTAGCCTTGCTCTGGGTAAACAGGGCTTAATGCATGCGTGTAAATCATCGTCCCAGATTAGCCTGTGCAGTCTGCACAAGCTAATTAGGGACAACACTTTCCGCCTAGATTGGATTTTTGCTAAGAAGAGACTTTCTTAAAACAAAAACTACCATAAAAACAAAAAGTGGCGTCCTTGATTAGCCTGTGTGGACTACACAGGCTAATATGGGACAACACTTAACACACATCAGTAGCCCTTGTTTTCCCGGAGCGCGGCTAAAATCATTGAAACCTAGTTGACTGACAGACTTATTTCCTTTCTCTAGAGCACAGAAGGTCAGTACGTCCAGCACTATGACCCTTCACAGGTGTACCCCACAGATGGTCAGATAGGGGAGACAACTGGCTATGTGGTGCAAGGGGCAGACAACCAGCATCAGTATCAGCAGGGTGAGTAGGCCTACCAACATCAGGTGGAGGGTATGGAATAGTCTTGAGAAACTGGAGGAAAACTGTTGTTTAGTTGTAGGGGACTGTTTCCATAGCTTATGGAGCCTCGCTCAGGGAAAACTGGGCTTGATGCTCCGCACAGGCTAACCACGGTAACACTTTCCGCTTTTTGGAAAAATTTTGTTTAAAGGAAGTCTACCGGTATTTTAAACGCAAATCAAGTTTAAGCGTAAAGTGTCTTCCCTGATAAGCCTGTGCAGACATGCATTTAGCCCAGTTTTGCCAGAACGAGGCTCTGTGTATTAATATTGATTTAAAGTGTTATATGCAAAGCCATGCTATAAAGCACGTATTCAGCATATATATGTATATATGTAGCAAAGTTTTCATCTGACTCATGGATTGTACGTTGTTGTTTCGATTTTCACTTTTAATTAAGTTTTTCATGTTAATCAGCTTTATATGTGTCTAATCATAAAATTAAGAATGCTTATATTATGTAATTTCTTTAATGTATAGTCTAAAAACTGCATGGCTGTGTGTCATTTAGCATTTTTGTCATATTTCATTTTTTCATATCAACATATTTGAATTCCAGGAATCTATGGGCAGACTCAGTGGCAGGAACAGCCCCAGGTGACCAATGAGAATCAAGCACAGACCGAGGCAGCCAATCAGAGTACAGCTGGCTTTGATCAGACTGCAGGCCACTTTCAGCCATACAGTATGTTTGTAATCCACAAGTACCAGTAAACAAAATCTTTTGTGATTGTTTACTGTTTATTGTTTGCAAATGTTTATGATTTATATTGATCTGTGAAGTTTGGTTTCATACGTAGCTTTTACGATATTGTCATGTACTAAATTTTGAGTATTCTTAAATCTGCACATTCAAGTGCCATTAAAGTTTTCAGCTGAGTACCCAGAAGTTTTCTTCTGTGTTAGTACCCAAAAATTATTCACTTATGTTTACGGAAAAATTGTATAGTATTCAAATAATTAAAATGAACAAAATTGGTTAAAAAAAAATTCACTCAAGCTTAAAAGAGAAGTGTAACTGGCACAGAACTCAGCCTCGCACAATCTCACAACTATACTTTACAAAGTGGTATACATTTTCAGTGCCAAATCAGAACGCCAATCACTGGTCACACAACCAACACAAGCCGACTGGTTTCCCACAAGACGTCAACCTCGGGGAAAGCCAAAACTCGGCGATCACAACACAGTCAAACCAGTCTGAAAAACGCAGCAGTATCGCTTCCAACTCCAGCATTTCACAAGAAGAGCACGAAGATAACGTTGACGGTCACAACGTGGGAAATTTCTACTCACATCAGCCAAGTATATTTGACCTTCAGCCTGCGCAGACGAGAATCATAGCCCCGAAGTTGCGACCCCGTACGATCTCTGAGAGTAGTAATGGAAGTGGTGGGGGTGGTCGGGACAGGCATTCGTCCGGGGGGAGAAATGTGAACCAGTCAAAAGCGAAGGCCGATAGTAACAGTAGTAAAGAGAGCCTGGTTAGTTGAATGTCTTTTGACCAAACACAATTTGTATATCAATGAAATTGTCCCTGGCAGCTCATGAAGAATTGCTCCATCATTGTCTTGGAGTTTTTTCAGAACTCAAGAAAATCATGGGTACAAAACAACTTCTTGCTGTTATGCACTTGTCTCACAGGACTATTTAAATATTTACATATTGTCAAATGATTTTAGGTCACTTGAATTTGAATTTCACTACATGACCCTTTGTAATAAGGTCATTTTTGTTTGAATCTCAAGTAAAGTTGCAAATAACAACTTTTTCAGCATAATGGCACTATACACCTCATTTCCAATTGACTTGCATGCATGTTTAAAAAAAAATATTATTAGACAAAGCTCTGGGAACACTGGGCTTAAGGCCTATGCGTAAAGTGTCATCCCAGATTAGCCTGTGCAGTCGGCACAGGCTAATCAGGGACGATAATTTCCGCTTTCATTGTATTTTTTTAGCAAAAATCCAGTTTATGCGGAAATTATAGTCCCTGATGAGCCTGTGTGGACTGAACGAGCTAATTTGGGACGACACTCTACGCTTTTGCATTAAGCCCAGTTTTCTCAGAGCAAGGAAATATATATAAATTATATGTAAAAAAAAAAACCTATATATTTCTCCCTTCACAGGGTGGAGGCAAGCAGAAGCCAGCAGCAGGTGGGGGTCTGTTTGCCAAAATAGGAGGCCTCTTTTCCCGTAAAAATGAGATGAAGTTACCCGATGACAAGGAACCTACGGTATGTTATCAATCTGAAATTGTGACTTTAATCAAACTGAAAATATTGGCCAATGAAATTCAAGACTGATTTGTAAAAAGCATTGTCATTGGTCAGTGTTTAAGGTATTGGCCAATCAAATTCAAGACTGAGGTGTGACTAGCATTGTCATTGGTCAAGATTTTCATAATTGCCCAATCATTTTCAAAGCTTTCAAGTAACACGCATTGTCGTTTGTCAGTATTTAGAATAATGGCCAATGAAACTGAAGGCTTTTGTACAACAAGCAGTGTTTAATGTTCTGACTGTGTGTGACAGTAAATTCACATCGCTGTAATTGATATCTAATTATTCCAAAGATTCATTGCATGCTACCCCTGTTGATAAATGCAACCCCTTATTTCCCCCTACAGATCGTGTGGGACCCGGTGAAGAAGCGCTGGGTAGACAAAAATGGGGATGACAAGGAGGAGACCCCTGCTGCCCCACCCCCCAAGGACCACGAAATGCCAGGGACAGGTAAGATACATATGAGACTTTATTGAATCCACTCTGGTGTAGTGTTTACACATGTGAAATATATAATTGTTAAATTAAAATTAAGAATAAAACAGATTTTAAATCGGTAGCGATTGTTATCATTTGAAAATAATATTGAGAAACTTTGCTTGGATATGATTTATTTTTCGGCCCTTGGAAAAAATAAAATTAAAATACCTATGTTTGACTTCTAATATATTGGCTATACACTTTTATCACATGCCATACCCTGTTTCCCATGTAATATAACCATTACATATATTTTTATATTACACATGTGTAATATACTTTTTAAGCGTTTTCATTGGCTTAGTTTTCGTTTATTGACCAATCGCATTTTGTTATTTTGCTGAAATGACGTTGCAACGTCCAATGACGTCACGAAATGTAAACAACATTCGGGATTTATCATTATGTTTGCGTAAATATTTATTTAATTTGCTCATTTAAAAGCATGTGATAAAAAAGATCTGACACTCGTTGTCATATCATACCATATTTTATTAAACTCGTCCAGGAAATTCGTTAGTAAGCTCGCCAAAGGCTCGCTTACTAACAAAATTCCTGAACTCGTTTAATAAAAAATGGTATGATATGACAACTCATGCCAGATCCTATATATACAGTATAACTGTTTTGCTTTGAGATATGTCATATGACTTGTGTGATTAATGCTAGTATAAATAACCGTTTCATAAATAACATGTTGTAGAATGTCTTCTATTTCAATTTGCTACTGTATGATATAACCAAAGATATTCCAATTTCTTGTATAAAAACAAAATGGCTTTCTCACCATTCAGGTATGCCCCCTCAGCCTACAAGCGTTCCCACTATGCAGGGCCCCATCTCCAGTAACCAGGGCAACAGTGATTTCCCTCCCTCAGGCGCCAACAAGTTCTCAAGGAAAAACTCCAAAGGATTCGGTAAGTTGAATGCATAGGTCTGGCCAACATAAAGTTAAGAACAGAAATACTCATGTAAGGATCCGACAAAAAGAAAACATATTCACAATTACCTTTGCTTTGACAAATAAATTGCTGTAGCGGAATGCAGTGGACTAGTTAAAAAATGTGTTACTTTCCTCTGTCCTTGATTGAAAGCCGCAACTGTTCAATATGGTAACTGTGACAACCGCAAAAGTGTGTCCTTCTGTCTTCAAAGTTTTCAAAAAATTTCAAAGAAGTACTTCTTAACTTTTCAAAGTAAAGCATTCAAACTTACCGTGCTTGTTGTTTCCCTTTATTTTGTTGCATGACCCTGTGTTGATATTTGGGACACTTGCCAATGGCTGACTTGGTGTGTGATTTATTTATTTTGATTCGTGTTCAGGATTCTTTAAAACTTGTAATTGTTTTTATTTTTAACATGGCTGAAATTGTATGTAACACAAATTGTATTTTAATACCTAACAAATTAATATGAAATAAAGTAAGCTTTGTTTTTACAGTTTGTGATTAAAAAGTTGCACTCTTAATCATTTTTTTAACTATGTTAGTTACATTACTTAATGAAAAAAAATGAATTTAAGCTTTGCTGAATTGAATAACATTTTTGACCCAGTATCTGTTAAACTTGATAAAAAAATAAATAATGTTTTGTTGGTTCCCAGTTTTAATAATTATTAAGCAATAAAATGAAAATCATTTCTTTTCTTCATGTTCATATTTATGCTTGTTGCTATCTAATGGTCTTCTTGTATGCTTTTCAGAGCTTGGTTTGTATATTATTTCTTTCTCCATCATTTAAAGCAGTGAACCAATTTTTTTATCTTGTACTTGTCAGTCTTTCAAGCCAAATTATATCATATCCATGCTTTTGTGGTTTTCATTCTTTAAAAAAAAGCTGAATAACGAGTTCAGATTCCAAAGCATGCAGACCTGACACCCAATTTTAACATTTAATTTCATTTTTTGAAGAAAAAAATTCTTAAAAAACTTCTTGGAGTATGTTATTACATTTAAAACAAGCCTATGGTGATTAAGATTCAAAATACGAACAAAAAATACGGGTACTCTCTTTTGTGTAATGGTCAGATGATTTTGGCCGTCGCAAACACAGAATATAATCAAGAAGTTCTGGATACAAGGTCAAGGTTGCAATTCAAGGTCCCAAATCAAAGAAGAAATCATAAAAAGTGCATCAAAAACTTTATTTGCGCGAATATCTTAGGGACGGTGACACTCTTGTATTTATAACATTGCCATGTACAGGTTTACGTGGGTATGGGTTGGCTATGGTATATGAATATTTGAACATAACATGTATGTTACGTACATGTATAAAATGTACTCAAATATTCATTAATGTATGGTGACAGACAAAAGAAATACACATGCAAGGACACAAAGTTTAGCATGCATTGCTTATGATTAACCCTTTGCATGCTGGGAAATTTGTCGTCTGCTAAAATATTGTCTGCTAAATTTCTAAAATTAGCATTTTCTTTGATTTTTTTTCAAAGAATACTATCAGAATAGCAAACAGTTTGGATCCTGATGAGACGCCACGTTCTGTGGCGTCTCATCTGGATCCAAACTGTTTGCAAAGGCCTTCAAAATCCGGTTCCAGCGCTCAAAGGGTTAATGAATGATTTATTAACAGAATACTGATTAATTAATGATAATGATTAATTGATATAATACTGATAAGACATTATATCTTGGTAAAGGGGATATTGAAGAAACACAGATTAATATTAATATCAAAAGTAATAGAAAACTGGCAAGAAAATGCTTAATTTAGTCTTCCTGGAGTTGCTGTTGCAGAATGGTTTTCGGTAGTTGATTATTAAGTAAATATGCATGGGGGTGGTTTTGTTGAGTGATTGTCTGAGGAAGTATTTAACAGTATATTTGTTGTTGATATAAATTCACAATTTAAGGAATGGTTGGGGTTGGAAAATGTGACAAAGTTATTATGATATTTTAAAGTAAACATTCATCATAATTGATTATGATTTATATTTAATTTATAGCATTAATTTTGATTATGGTAATGGTTTTAGATATGTAAAAGGAATGGACAAAAGCCTGCTTGTTGGTTACATGAATGCAATCTCTGTTTGTTTTATTACGTTTTTCATTATTGTTTGAAAAAGAAACGCAGATGTTGCAATAATATCAATAATTGAGTTGATTACTACATATATTTGAATTTTCAATGAGCAGGCTTTTTTGTGGGCTTCTTAACTAGCATCAGGTTTATGTGTGGGAGTTGAAAAACAAAACTGGGAGCCTTTGTTTACTTGCCAGTCATAAAAATGGCATCTGTCGTTTAGTGATTGAGACAATTTCAGATACGTATGGTGGAACAGAAGTATTAACTGCCATTGGTGGATCAATTTTATAAATACAAATATTATGTTTTTTTTTTTTTGTTATATTATATTAATAGTCGAACATATTTAACAAATGATAATTTCACTAATATTTAATATTCTTTCACCAATCAAATAGAATATTTCACCAAACCTCATAACAAATTAATAGAGCCAATCAACAAAAGTTTATCAAAAATACTACAGCGTGGTGTGTTAAATTTACTAGCATTTCGTGGTAAGAATTTCATGTATCTTATTACTATCTCCACCGCTTAATTGATGGTCAGTGTTCATGATACAGGAGCCCGCAAGCAGTATGTGGACGTGTTGAACCCCAAGCCCACGGGTGGCCACACCGTGCCCAGCGGGCTCTTCTCCACTCTGCCCAGCTCACACTCTGCGCCCGCTATATTTAACCCCATGGGCTTCTCAGGTGAGAATCTGAAACCCTATTAAAGGCTTGTATGCCCAGATTTATATTGTTGAACAATATTTGGCAAAATTATTGTCTGATAGTGCCAGTATGAATTAAATAAAAATGGCAAAAATAAAGCCTATGAAATCATAAGTTTCATGTTTAAAAATTGTATGAAATAAAAAGCATATTTTGTTTCTTTGCTACAGTAAAGACATAAAAGTAGAATCCTGGTTAATTTTCAATTAACCATTCACATACAAACACAAATTTATAAAATAAAAAAAGTATGCTTTTTATGTTTGAACCTCATTGGTCCAAACATTTGTCTGTATATCCTTGATGTCATGCATTATGCACTTATTGCAATATCTGCAATTGTTCTTGTTCTTTTTCAAGATGGCGGTTCCGACACCTCTCAGTCCCAGGAAGCAGACGACAGTGTTAATAGGGGAGACAACCCATCTCAAGCTCAAACTTCAAACTCAATGTTACCTCCCTTGCAAGAAAATGTAAGTCATCCAAAGATGCAAGCAAATTGTGGCAACATGGGGACTTTGTATTCTTTATTTTGTAATTTTTATTATAAAACGGGTTCTTTATTTTAAAGCTCACTTGAACACAACATAAGTATTTACATTTTAAGTAATCAAATCCTGGTAAAATAGCCTTGAAATTATTTTTTTTCCTAAATTTGTTCAGCATGGCGTTATAATTATCTTGACGTGGTGTGTGCATGTTGTGATATATTTTGTTCAAATGAAAGTGTAATCCTCACCCTAGCGCAAAAACATATTATTTCCATTCCAAGATTTAAGCTCTTATGGTGATGTGTTGTTTTTTTGTGAGCCTGCCTCTTTATTTGTAAAATCAAACTACTGTATTTGGTCTCTCCATTGCTATTTTCAAGATATTTAAACAAATTATGACTCAAATTGTGTAATGAGCAATGTCGTGCATCCTTCGACGCTCACATACTGTTAAGTACTTGATTTTTTTTATTGAATACTCAAACATTCACATGTGCCCTAGTTCTGTGTAGGATTGTGAATTTTATTCAAATTAATTATACAACTTTTTGAAAGCTTTTCAGTTTCAAAGTACTTTGTTGTCTTGTTAACCATCCCTTTAAAGTGTTGCATTCTGGCAAATATCTCAATTTCTTTTTGTTGAATTCTTTCAGGGTTACTAAAATAGCATTTTAGTTTTCACCAGTAGGTAAATTATTGAGCAAACATAGTCATATATGTGTACCAGCATATAAACAGCAGACTCACATTATGTAACATATTGGTCAGTAAGAATTTAGCCAGACTAGGAAGACGGCAGGGGGGGGGGTGGTCCTTAATAAGGGCACAGTGACCTCTTTCGTGAAAATTCATTGGATAGTTCATTTATTTTAAGTAACTTAATTATACTGTATCCACATTCTTATATCAAGTCATCCATTCAGCATAATTCCACAAGTTGTGTTTTTTTTAATAAATATGATTTGATGTTTTTAATATCAAGTAATACTGTATGATACTCTTATAAAATTGTGTTTCTATAATTGCCGGAACATTGGCAAATAAAAAAGAGACAAAAAGGGGTGAGACAGTTTTTAAAAGGGTGTTGCGTAAAAATGGAAGGAGGCCCCTCCCCCTGCATTTCTGCTCTAACTAAATCCCTATTGGTCATTAACAGCAAGCAGTGCTTACTATTGCATTCCTTGAAGCTAACCCTGAAAGCATTATTTTAGTATTTATTCTACCGTATGCTTTTTGGCATTTTATTTTAGTTTTGTTCTCTCAAAAGGAATACAATTTGTTATCAAACAAATATTGTTCAGCAATTTTCTATTGGACACATAGCCATTTCCCATGCATGGTTTCACAAGTGTGGAGTATTTGAATGACCATATTGCCAGCTGTTAACATGTAAAGTGTTGCACATTGTATAATTGTCTATCGAATATTCAAAGTCATGTTACTGTCATTTTTATATTTTAAACTCTTTTGTTAAAATAATAAACATTTTTCAGTTTTCCAATTTTCTGATAAGTATTATAATGTAATTTGAAAAACAAAGCAAAAACTCCAAATTGATATGGGTTTATTTCAAACAATAAATAATTTTAAATACGTTGAGTTACCATAATTTCAACGCTGAAATATTTAATGCCCAGAATAATGTAAGTACTCTTAAATGTATTTCGTGAACAATTTACTCATGAACATTTTACATTATGTCAGTTACACTAGTTTTAACATTCAGTAGACGTAATAGTCTCATGATACTATATTCAGTCACCATAAAACATAATCAGCATTATATTATTTTAAACCATTAAAAGTGATACAAATATGAAGGAGCTTATCTACAATTCTTTATGACATATTAGCTTCATTCTAGTAAAACTAGGCTTACTGCATGTGCGTAGAGTGTTCGTCCCAGAATAGCCTGTGCAGTTTGCACGGCTAATCAAGAACGACACTTTGCGGTTTATGAGATTCTTTGTTTGAAGAAAGTCTTTTGAATGAAAATCCTTGTTTCAGCTATCCAGAGATAGCTCTGGTAGTTCTCTTTCAAAAGAGGTCCAAAGAATCCTTAAGGTAGTTTGTTGGAAAATGAAAACTAGTTAACACTGTTGAATGTTCTGTTTGGGGCATTCACTGAAATAATTGGAATTTGATGCTTTTGCATGCCCATGTTGGTTTTTGGTGCTTGCTTTCTAACTATGTACTTTATGTTGAATGTTACTAATTTACTTTCTGCTTGCTTTGCTAGTTTGTCCTGAAACAGTACATCAAAGAGAAAAAAAAAAAGATTTTGAACACGCATGAAGTCACACATTTCCCATTACTTATGAAACTTCTGACCTCTGTTTTTAGCTCATCTGAGCACAACATGCTCATGGTGAACTTTTGTTATCACCTTTTGTCTGTCATACGTTGTCAACATTTGCCTTGTGAACAATCTAAATGCTGCATTAATTGCCCAAATGTCATGAAACATGGTCACAACTTTTGTCTCAATGATATTGTTTAAAACTGGGTCATGTGGGGTCAAAAACAAGTTCACAGGGTTAAATTGAAGAAAAAGGTTGTAAACGCTATAGTTTGTATTTCTTGCCCAATCTTCATTAAACTTGGTCAGAACACTGGTCAACCTAATATCTCGTCTCAGTTGAAACCTGTGTTATGAGGGTCCAAAACTAGGTCACTGGGTTAAACTAAAGAAAAGGTTTGTGAAAAATCTATACAGGCCACATTAATGGCCAAATTTTTATAAAATGTGGTCAAATGATTTATTGTGGTATGTTTAAAAAAATCACTACCAGTTGTGTGGGAAGTTTTCCTTAAAAATCTTTTTTAACCTTATGAACATGTGCTCAGAACAGTTAAGCCGCTTGGGGTCTCAGTCGAGCACCTAAGGTCCTCTTGTTCTCTCCTCCACAACTATGTTTCTTTGCTTTTTAGTATCAGCAAAACGCTAATAAAGCTCACTTTAGTAACAACTCATACCTCAGTAAGATACTTTGGTTAAATGTATTTTTTTTCTCAATCAGGGACGGAGGACATAATTACATTTGGGTAAAAACCTCTCACCTGTTTGCTTGCATCAATTCTTGTTAACGACACAATATCTGACTGGACACACTTTCTGATTAAACATAATATTGTAACAAAAGTTCAGGGAGTTTCTTAACTAAATAATTCACTAACCAACTAACAAGCTGATCTTCTACTGGTAACTGGTACCTATTTGTGTGAAATAGTTATTGGCTTCTAACTTCCTCTTCCTGTTTTGTTTTTCAATGTTTTTTAATTTGTTGAGTTTTTTTTTGGAATGCTTGGTTTCTTAAAGAAAGAAAACAACATCCGAATTTGTGTATATCCAGATAGCTGTGATTTTCCTAATCCGAATACTTTCTTTTTTATACCCACGAAGGGTGGCATATAGTTTTTGAACTGTCCGTCAGTCCGTCCGTCTGTCTGTCTGTCCGTCCGTCAGTAAGTCAGTCTTTCCGCCTGTCTGAAAACTAAAACATTGGTCATAACTTTTGCAATATTGAAGATAACAACTTGATATTTGGCATGCATGTGTATCTCATGGAGCTGCACATTTTGAGTGGTGAAAGGTCAAGGTTATCCTTCAAGGTCAAAGGTCAAATATATGGCTTCAAACGGCGCAGAAGGGGGCATTGTGTTTCTGACAAACACATCTCTTGTTTTGTTACTGATTGTGTTTGCAGTAATTCTATGTCTAAACCCAAGTTTAAGTGTTATTGTTTTTTCAAGGTGATGAGTGTTTAACTTTTGCATTAGTCAAGGTGAAATGGCTTTCTGAAACATTTCTTCTTTGCTTAAGCATCAACACTTTGGTGAATTTCCTTGTGTCCATATTAACAAAATGAAAATCTGACATTAAACTCTACAACATAGTTATGTACTTCCACAAATTGAGAAAAGTTCTCGCTAGAATGTTTTATTTCTCAAATTATTTACCCAGTATATATAATTGCATTACTCTTTATCTCTTCACCTTAGCAAGTTGTAAAATTTTATGGCTGAAGATTTTCTGTCACTTTTGTTTTTAAGTCACACCTTCTGCATGCACATTTTGGTTTGTAACAGTAAATGTAATGACATTTGAAGTTTTTTTGCTGAAATCTCCTGTTTGTTTGCTGTTTGTGTCCATTAACCCTTTCTCGCTCAGAACTAAAGTGACAATGGCTATATGCAACCAGCATAAAACCAGAACAGCCTGCGAGTTACTCGCAGTCTGAGACACTCGCAGCCTGTTCAGGTTTTATGCTGTTTGCTGCTCATCAGTATCTAAGGGTTGGATATGAAGCCTTTAAAACTTGAATCTAGTGGAAAGGTCTTAAATTAATTGTAAATTCTAAGAGGCTACAAACGTGTCAAAGTGCATATCTGAGTGCTAAAGAGTTAACCAATCATCTCCGTTGAGTTGTGTTGTATCTCTTCAGCAGGAAAGCCATAAAGCGGAAAGTGTTGTCCTTGATTTGCCTGTGTGGACTGCACAGTCTGATCGGGGATGACACTTTGCCCGCATGAATTAAGCTCAGTTTTCCCAGAACGCTCGCAGTGACTTTTGTCTCTTCTGCAGGTGTCCTCTGAAGCCACTCCCCCTGACCAATCAGCTGGCGGCATGCCAGCCATGTTTGACCCCACCCAGTTCCAGTCGAACAATCAGACCTTCAAGCAGCCTGCACCGCCCCCCAGCCAGAGCAGACTGTCAAACAGACGTGTGTACCCTAAACGATAGGACTGGAAAAGGATAGGATAGGTTTGGGAAAATAGGGCATTTGACAGGTCGTGATGGATTTGAAGAAAAAATAAAGATAGAAAATTGTTATTAACACAATGAATATTGAAATAAAGGGAACATGTTAAACATTTCAAAGTTTATATCAAGTCATAAGGAAAAGTGGAAATTCTAATTCAAATTTTTTCCTATAAATATTGAAATAGAGAAAACATTGGGAAACATTATTCAAGCCATGAAGAATGAAATGGAGGAACCAAGTGACAATTTTAAAATCTGATTGAAAGCCATAAAATGTTGATGTAAATTAAATTCAACATGAAAATTTTGAAATCAGATTTCAAGCATTGCATAATGAAATTATTAAGTTTTTACTTTTTAAGAAAAGGTAAACCTGTATGTGGCTGTATTTCAAGATGAAAAGCAGTTTTGGATGAGTTGTTTATCCATTGATACTTGTATACCTCTTAATATGGGGCATTCTAAACTATTGATTAGTGTTAAATTTATAAGTTTGAACTTCAAAATGACATTGTTGAAAAGGTATCGGCAAAAATGTTCCAGACTATATATATAATTCAACCTGTGGGATATTACTGTTTAGCTTCAGGGTTAAGTGATTTTGCAATAAATGCTAGAGGTTTCATCCTGGTAATGGTCCTAGTCTAGAAAATTCTGATCTTAGCATGCATCTTAAACATCATTGGTAGATTATACTCTCTTGGTTTGTTGGTCTCATTCATTTGCATTATGATCAGTTGACATGTAATTTGGGAAACGTATTTCAAACTGTTGCTATGGTAATTTACACATTGTTTTTTGGTGCAGTTGGGATGTAAAATCATTGTTTATAGATTCAGTTTTCTTGTTTCTTGTATTTAACAACTTTGGTAAAAAAATGTATTATGTAGTATTATACACATTTTGTAACTAAGCAACTTGAAACCCCCAACTTTAATTTAATTAAATGCATCAATTATGAGGTAAATACATTATTCATGTTTGTAGTAATGTGTAATGTGGTCTCAAGCAAACATTCTATAATATTTACTTTGGTGTTTTCTTACAATATAATGAATGTAGCTAATATTTTCTGTGACAGCCAGAAAACTGGTAACACTGAGCTACAATTTATTTAGAGAATAACTTTATTCACTTAGCTTTATATAAACATATTAATATTTATTAGAAGTTATGATAACAATTCAAAGACATAATATTATGTGGAATATGAAAATAAATAATATAATGTGAAAACATTTGTTTTACTGAATCAAATGGTGCCTATAGTGAAGTATGTTTAAACCTAAATATATGTTTGTTTTAAGTTTTATTTGGTTAATTTTGATAAAAAGTTATGTGATTAAAATGGTTTACACATGACAGTTTCATTTCATGATCACATTGCCTTTTGTTGTTGATAGTTTTTGTTGAAAGTTGTTCAATGAAAAAAGTCCTTTGTGTTTGTCTTTGTCTCTTTAAGTGCTTTCTAAGTTACGTTGTACAGCAGCTGGCTGGTAAACAGCTCTTGTTGTATTTCACGTCTTGTTCTGTATGTTTCGTCTGTCCTTCATTTTATCACATTCCATTGACCTATTATTACTTTTCTGAAAAGATATTTAAAATTATGACCGTTGTTAGCATTTTGTCTTTTTGTAATTGCATATGTAAGTATGTTTTGGAATGTCAAAAGAATATTTTGTTTTACAGTCAATGCAATACCCAAAATATAGTGCTTTGTTACCAGAAGTTTAATTGGCTAATAATGTTGTAAGTAAAATATGTTTGCTTAAATGTGTCGTGTTCTGAGAAAACTGGCCATAATGCTGGTGCGTAAATTGTCATCCCAGATTAGCCTGTGCGGTCCGCACAGGCTAATCAGGGACGACAATTTCCACTTGTATTGAATTTTTCGTTTAAATGATGTCTCTTTTTAGGGAAAATCCAGTTTAGGTGGAAAGTGTCGTCCCTGATTAGCCTGTGCGGACTGCACAGGCTAATCTGGGATGACACTTTACGCACATGCATTTTGCCCAGTTTTCTCAGAACACAACATAAATGGTGCCCACTGCCTTGAGTTTGGTGAGTGGTTTAGTCGTTATTTTTAATATGAGCTGTGTCATGCGAAAAATGGGTATTATGCCATATGCAGCCATCTTAGCTTCCGACCAGACTACGAATTGGCGCAATCGGGCTAGGAGCTACCCTTTCAGCTTTAAAGACATCCAAGATTTTGTGGTCTCATTAGCGGACAGGGTAGCTCCTTACCAGACTGCGCAAATGCACATGCTAGTCTGGACTGAAGCTGGTGCATATGACCCAATTTCAGATAAATCGTCTCAAATTGTGCTGTTGAACATTATTTGTTGCCATGGAAAAACTAAGTAGTCATTTCATGTTGTATTTATGTTTTGCAATCATGTTTTAATATAATGTGTATATTCAGAGACAATTTATTTATTTCTAAACCCATACAAAATCAATATAATTATAATCAATTTCATTTAAATGGTTTTTGCATAGTGTTATTTTTGCATATTTTTATTTTTCAAAGTAATATTATCTCATAATATTATAACATTTTTTTGAAAACTATTAGAATGCTAAAACGTGTTACATAGAAAACTGATGAGTTACATTGGAACCAGTGTCATCAATTGTAATTACAGGTCTGTGCATAACTTGTTGAGTATTTTTGTATTAACTAAAATGATAAATAATGTGCAAAGAAAGTAATTTAACAAATTATACACTGAATAATAGATTTTTCCTAAAAAAATAATAATTAAGTTGTGTTTATTTGGTATGTTTTTCAATCAAATACAGTCTAACCAATAACATTAATCATAAATGGTTTGAATTGAATTTTACATTCACATGTAAATATTTTAAACACTTGTAGATGTTTTTTGAATGCAAATGACATATTTATGCCGCCACGTAATGGGAGGCATTATGAATTGCATTTGTGCAGGAGCATCAGTGTTTGCGGCATATTTCTAGTTTATTTATCAAACTAATCGTTCAGATCACAGACTATATTTGCCACATGTTTGACATATTTTTCGCAATTATTTGTTGTATTTAAGGTGATTTTATTATTTTATTGTTAAGTTTGTCTATGTGTAGTATGTGTAACATGTATGGATACCTTGATTCAATGAATGGATGACAGTTTCAAGTGAGTTCTTTGTAATATATTTATATAATCAGTCTTGTCAAGACTTATACATACCATTTTTGAGAATAAGTAATACAGATGTGGCTGTATTGCATTTAGAAATAATGACAGTGTACATGTACATGTTGTTCAATGCTGTTCGCAAGATGTATGTGTGTGTGTTTGTGAATGTGATAAAACAAATATTATTGTTACAGAATTGTATATTAGTGTAAATAAATGATCTCTCCTGGTGATCTGCCATTTGTTCTGATAGTTCAGTTATATGCAGTGCCAGATTAGCACCGTGAAAACCCATAGGCAAAGAAGCTTTTGGGGCGCCCCTAATGAACATCTTGGAAATCACCAGCAAACAGTACGGTTTTGCAAATTATAAATGATTGTCACTTGGTAAGCCATTGACAAGCCTTTAATCTGAACATAACATTGATATAAAATAATTGCCTTTGTCAAGTCATGAGATTAGGCTAAGTAAGTTAGTAAAAAAAAATCTTTCGTCACGGTCTCATGGGGCCCCTAAAAGTCGCGGGGCCCATAGACAATTGCCTACTCTGCCTTATGGGTAATCCAGGACTGGTTATATGTATTCAGACTCCAGATGTCATTTCATAAATTCCCCACATATTTGATTAAAAGAGTCTTGGAATTGTTTTATGAGACAAGCCTTTGGAGCTGAAGAACGACTTTCCTGGCAGAGTTTACTGCAACATGGTATTGCATGACAATGAGTGTCCGATCTTTTCATCCGAAGCTTTTAAACGACCAAAATCTTTTATTTACAAATAAAAAACACTGCACATTTCAAGGTTTTAATGTGACAACTTTTCACGCCAAAAATGATTAAATGTGATTGGTCAGAAAATGAAATTGTAGCGAATTAAAACACTCAAAATGTTAACCTTAAAGCTAAAAATATTTGCAACAAATATGTTACACTGGCAACGGAGTATGGCATATGATCTACATTGACATGCTTCTTGCTGTTGTGTCGACAAAGAACACACGGATAGTGTTTAAACATCCCAATACGTAACTCAAACGGAATTCCCGTTTCATTGTGCAGCATTCACTTCAATTGCTAAATATGTCAAAACATCTTAGAATCAAAATAATTATTATCGTTTATAAACAAATACACAACTCTTTGTCGTTTTGATATGTAACTATTCAATGGAAAATAGTAAAGTATGCATTAATTAGTATGCCCCCCTCCCCCTTCGAAGAACAGGAGTATATTTCTTTGCACCTTTCAGATGGTCGATCTGTAGACTATTTAGTTTCCACACGACACCTAGGAACACATCCACCTACAATTTTGAAAATTGGTATGACGGTTACTGTTGATGAAAGGAAAACGCCAATTGATTTTGAAGTCAAAAGTCAAGGTCACTGGGTCTTGAAACATGAAATTTACACCTCTTCGATTCTTCAGATATCTAAACCATGCTTTGGCTTTCGATCATGCAAATTAGTACGATGGTTGCTTGGGATGAAATGAAGACACCTTTCAGTATCCATGGTAACATGTCAAAGATCACACGTTTTGGAACTTGAAATTTAGATAATTTCATTTCCGAATGATAGGTACTCAATTATATGATCATGAAAATTGCTATGACGGTTACTTGGGATAACAGGAAGATGTCTGTTTATTTTGAGGTCAAAGGGTCAATGTCATAGGGGATTCGTTTCTGCATGATATCTACACAATACTTTCAGTTTCAGTTCACTGTCTTCGATGGGTTAAAGGTCAACAGACACGTTATGGCTTAAATCGTATGTTAAAAAGGAATATAATATAATAACATTGAAATGAAAACACATAAACACCTACGAGTTTGATGATTTTCTTAATGCGTTCGGCAATTTCCGCCGCCATTTTCCTTTATGACGCAGTAGTTACCCATCTGCGCTATTCTGGTACCCGATCTCTAATTTATTGGTCCTTGAATAAAGTGAACTGCACTTCGCGGGCGTGGCTTTGTATTCATCGAAAACTTATTGCGCCGTGAAAATCGCTTCCAAAGGAGGTCGAATACGTTTTTGAAAAACCTACATCTGCGTGACACCAAAAGGGGTAATTCAAAAACCTATTAGCATAACCAAAACATCTCGGTTGTTTTTCCGCTTGAGAAAACCGCCTATTGTATGCCCGCTTCAACAATGGGTCGTCGATATAATTGTAAAGCGTGTTGAAATATGATTCGTAAGTAGGCTTTGTATCTTAAATAAGATGCGTTTATTTTACAAGATGAGCCTGATTACGACCAAAGCTCCATACTTTAATTAAATGCAGCCTACATTACAATTGCATGATGAAATAAGACACTAGAATGTTGAAGTATATAAACAACTTGTTGAATTATGCACGATAAATATTGTTAACTAAATGCCCACTTAGCTTTGCAGTTAAATAAGGTAGCATTTCAAATGGCACAGATTTAAAAAGTCACCACTACACCATATCAATAGCCTCCATCACAACCAAAATAAAAAATAACGTTTCGAATAAGTTCGTAGTTCCTGTTTTTCTGTCATGAAATTGTCACACATTTACATAATTGAAAATGAATCCATGTTTGTAAATTATTTGTGTTGATGTTGATATTTATGATATAACTATTGCTCCTAGATTAATGATGAACCCGAAGGTTATAATAATGACGAAAATGATAATGATGATGATGTTGGTGATGATTATGATTATCATGGTGATTATGACGACGACGACGATGATGATGATGATGATGGTGGTGGTGGTGATGATGATGATTATGATATTGGTGATGATTATGATGATGATGATGATGATGAATCGATGGCTGCTGTTGTGCGTATGTGTTTTATTGTTTCTATTGACAATGTTCGTACTGTTGAATATCGATTAAGCCGATGAAGATCCTAACTGATGGTAAGGTTGCTGGTGTTGTGTCTTGGTTTTTTGTTTTAAATATTTCTACTCATCGTGACGTGTTTTTTAATACAATCAGTTACATACAGATTTTTTTTATTTTTTTTTTTTATTTTCGTGACACATTGCAACATAACTATTCGATAGGGAAGAAAAAACATTATCATGTTGTTATATTGCGACAAAAAGCGCATAAATATCACGATACTGGCATATGTTACCTAATAGTAGCTTTTGAAAGAGAATTTAAGACACGCCGCACATTTTGTTATAAATATTAAATTCCGCCATCTTTCCACATGAATAGCTAGGTTTGTTCTGTTGAAAAAGAAAGGGTGTCACATTTCGAACGGCATCTGCAAAGACTGGTAACCGAACTCCTAGACATGCATTATATAAGAAATAAAACCTCGACTGTTTTTTTTTGCAATATTTTGTATTGCGACACATTTGATTGACATACAAAAAACTTAGAAAGAAGTAATAATAACATTTAAAAGTGCCTCAATATATGGCAATTGCATGCGCTATAAAATGTTTTTTTTTTCGCAATTTGAAACCAGAATTACATCACTAGATTCAAATGAAATATCACAGTAATTTAAAATTTGAATGTGAAGTAACAATCGGGTTAGTCATATGATGTTAACAAAGCTTCTGCTACGGGAGGATTTAAATCTGTCAAATAACATGCAGGTTTTGTCAGTCTAGTGATTAACTCCCTTTCACTGAAGTTTGTATCTGGCCCACTGATTCCTGCTATCAGGTGTGCCACACATGTGCTAGTAGTAGTATTAACATGACAACACATGAGGACCATGATGGCACATAGGCGCCTACCTGAGTTCGAGGAAAATCAATTGTCGAATTCACCTGGTGAATTGATTTTTGCACGCATGTGCAAAATATTCGTTGATTTTGAGCGTTATAGGGGCTTTAAGGATAAATGTGACAGCTAAAAAGGAAATTATATTTATAACCAACGTTTTCAGTGATTATATCAATGGGTTTTTTCCACCTTAAGAGCTATTGCAATTCCATAACATTGATGGTATTATTATAACTAAGTCCCACAATAATCNAATCATCAAAAGATGCATGTAATGGATATTTGAGAGCATGGTAAATGCTTAGTAATAGTATAATGCTAAACAGTATTACTGTTTCCTCGCAAATATCATGACTTCAACACAAATGTGCAGATCTAAAACAATTTTTCAATTTTCAATTTACCAAAATGTGAACAAGTCCCTTTAAATAAAATTGGTATTTTTTATAAATGTGAAATCATAAGTTTTATGTTTAAAATCGTATAAAATAAAAAGCATATTTGGATTCTTTGCTACAGTAAAAACATACCAGTAATGTTCAATTAACCAGTCACAGACATCCAGAATTTTATAAAATTTTAAGATATATGCTTTTCATTTTGTAAACTCATGTCTGGTAAATAGCATCAACAATACACAGACATCACATTTTAGCAAAATGTCCTTGATATCATTCATTATACCTTTATTGGAATATCTTCATTTGTGGTTGTTGTTTTTGAAGATGGCAGTTCCGATACCTCTCAGTCCCAAGAAGCAGACGACAGTATAAATAGGGGAAACAACCCATCTCAAGCTCAAACTTCAAACTCAATGTTACCTCCCTTGCAAGAAAATGTAAGTCACCCAGGGATTCGAACAACATCTTGCAACATGGGGTCTTTGTGACTTTCAATAGACTTATCCCGGAAAAGCACGAGTTTAGAAAAACCCACTAATCACCCCAGTACAAACAACGCTGGTCCATTATATGAACCATTATAAATGGGTCAGATTTATTTGTACCAGCAGATTAGTGGGTTTTTCCAAAAAGTAGTTTTTTCTGGGATACATATATTATAAAATTAGTTCTTTATTTTTAAGCTCAGCGCAATGTGCTTTTAATCAGCTTTTGTGGTTGCCTTTTGTCCGTCGTCTGTTGTCAACATTTACCTTGTGAACACTCTTGAAGTCTTTTTGTTTTATCTTCATGAAACTTGCTCAGAACATTCAGCCAAGTTCAAAAATATTTCTCGTTCATTGAAAAGCATGGCCGCCTGTCTGTGAGTCAGTTTACCTTAGATGGCTATTGTGAAACCTTATGAATACTCTAGAAGTCACATTTTGTATTCAATCTTCATAAAAAGTTCTCAGAACATTTGTTAGAATAAAATGTCGGCCGAGTTTGAAAAATGGTTCCTGTCAGGAAAAAAAAAAAATGGCTTCAAGGGGCTGAGGCAGTTTTCCTTATCTGACTATAGTGAACCCCAGTTAACGCTTTAGAAGTCACATCTTTTTGCCCAATCAGCATAAAACTTTATGAAAACATGCATTCTCAGCTGCATTAAAAAAAATGTTTCCATGTAAAAGCAATCTCATGAGGAACATTTATGATACAAGTATCACAAAAGTTTAGTTTTCTTCAGTACTAAGGTGAGCTTTTTGTGTAAAATAAGTTGTTTTACTTTCACGTCTGGCTTTATTGTTATGACTATATATTTTTGAAAAGCAAATTATTTAAAGGGCCAATCGTTTAAACTGACCCCATAAATATTTTTTTCTTGCAAAAGTAATTATATTTTCAGTTAACAAATCCTGGTAAATTGCTTTGAACTATTTTTTTTTCCTTAATTTGTTCAGCATGGGATTATGCTTATATTGAAGCAGTATGCGCATGTTGAGGGTTTTTCTGCTATTTTTTGTTCAAATAACAGTGTAATCCTCATCCTGAGCCAAAAAAACATATTATTTCCAGTCCCAAGATTTAAGCTCTTATGATGATGTGTTGTGGTTTGTGTGAGCCTGCATCTCAATTTGTAAAATCAAACACTGTGTTTGTTCCATTGCTATTTTCGTGATGTTAAACATATTGTGACTTAAATTGTGTTTGTCAAGCAAAGATGGGTCTTATGCCATATAAGGCAATCTTAGCACCAGACCAGCCTGCGCATCCATGAATTCTTGTCCTCTCCGCTATAAAGTCACGCAAGGTTTCATGGTCAGATTAGCGGACAGGATAGCTCGTGACCAGACTGCGCGGATGCACAGGCTGGGACTGGAGCGAGGTTGGCCAAATATGTCATAAGATCCATTTTCGCATGACTCAGCTCGTATATATCTACAAAAACCACTTACTATGAGCATTCGCGCGTAATGAATCTACCTCACAGTGGGTTTTTCCATTCTGTTAATACAACCCATTTCCCATCATAAAGATATAAGTCAAATGATGTTTTTGTTCAAAATTTGGCGCACACAGTACTTGCATTTTTTTTTTGAATACTCACAAATTTGCAAATGCCGAAGTTCTGTGTGTGATTTTGATAAACATTATGTAGTGTTTTCACATTAATTATTTATGCAACTTTTTGACAGCTTTTGTTGACTGGTTGACCAGCCCTTTAAAGTGGCATGCACTCTGGCAAATATCTCAATTTCTTGTGTGGAATTGTTTCAGGGTTACTAAAATAGCCTTTTCTCTTTCACCTGTAGGTAAATAAATTAGCAAACATAGTCATATGTGTACCAGTATATAAACAGCAGACTCACATTTTGTAAGATCGGTCAGTAGGGATTTAGCCAGACTACAAAAATGGCAGANGGGGCCTGAAAAGGGACATGGTGGCCTCTTATGTGATAATTCGTCGGAATTGTTAACTTTGTACATTTTATGTGATTTAATTATACTGTATCCACATTTTTACAATAATAAAATAAAAAATACAAAATAAAATATAAATAGGAATAAATCAATTTAAGAACAGTGACAAAAAAAAAGTGACAATAAAGGGGTGAGACATATTTTTAAAGGATGGGGCATAAAAATGGAAGGGGGGCCCCCTGTTATATTGCTATAGCTAAATCCCTATTGATTAGTAATAGCAAGCAGTGTTCACTATTGCATTACTGGAAGCTAACTCAGCAATAATTATTAAAGTATTTATTCTATGCTTTTTGGCATTTTATTTTTGTTTTGTTCACTTTAAGATCTGTAATATATGGGTGGAACCAAATGACTGATCATTTTCTTGAGTACTTTGAAAACTCAAAAGGAATACTATTTTTTATCAAACAAATATTGTTAAGCAATTGTCAAGCCATGTCGCTTGCATGTTTTCACAAATGTTTAGTATTTCAATGCCTGCTGTAAACATGTAACATGTTATATAATAGTGTCATGATACTGCCTTTAATGACAGTAAAACATATTCAGAATTATAGTAATTTAAACATAAGCAGTGACAACAATATGCAGTAGCTTATATTTAATGATTTTGCACATAGTTGGAAGAATTATGTTTGCAAGACTCTTAATATCTGGGCCCAGTATTATAAACATTCTCAATTTTTGAGCCCAACTCAGAAGATGAGATTAGAGTTTCCAATAAGGTAAGTATTGAGAATGTCATTAACGAGCAATCTCAAATCTCAGCTATAAGAATATGCACATACTCCTCCTAAAACACAGGGTTGAGTCAAAACTAAACGTTTGTGAACAGCAAGTTTAGCATGATGATATTTCCCCATCCCTTGTTTCAGTTGTCCAGAGATAGCTCTGGTAGTTCTCTTTCAAAAGAGGTCCAAAGAATCCTTAAGGTAGTTTGTTCGGAAATAAAAACCAGTTAACACTGTCGAAAGTTCTGTTTGGGCATTCACTATAATAATTGGAATTTACTACTTGTGCATGCCCATATTGGATTTTGGTGCTTGCTTTATAACTGAAGTTTATGTTGAATGTTACTAATTCGCCTTCTGCTTGCTTTGCTAGTATTTCCTGAAACCATTTTCAAAGTGAACAAAACCTGAATTGCCCTATATTTATGAAGCTTTTGATGTTATTGTTTGGGTCTTACCTCTGTTTTTAGCTCACACGAGCACAACATGCTAATGGTGAGCTTTTGTGATCGCATTTTGTCCATGGTGTGTTGTAAACATTAGCCAAGCGAAGGCTCTAAATGCTCCATTTATTTCCCAATCTTCATGAAACTTGGTCAATTGTCTCAATTATATCTCAACTTAGTTCAAAACTGGGTCATGTGCAGTTAAAAACCAGGTCACACGGTTAAATTGAATAAAAAGCTTGAAAACACTATCGAATTTACATTTATTGCCTAATCTTCATGAAACTTGGTCAGAGCCTTTGTCTTAATGATATCTGGGCCAAGTTCAAAACTGGCAAACGAGGGGTCAAAAACTAGGTTACTAGGTTAAATTAAAGAAAAAGCTTGTGAAGACTCTAGAGGCCACATTAATGACCCAATCTTTATGAAACTTGGTCAAATGGTATATATCTGGGCCAAGTTCAAACATGATTTGTTATGGTTTGTTAAAAAAACATGGCTGCCTCGTGTTTGCAAAGTTTTCCTTATAAGTCTATTGTGAAACCTTAATATCACTATATGCTCAAAACAGTTCCTTGGGATCTCAGATGAGCACCTTAGGACATTTGGTCCTCTTATTTTCTTTCTGCAGATATGTTCCTTTGCTTTTAAGTATCCGCACATTACTAATAAAGCTTACTTAAGTTATTACCCATATGTCAATAAGATACTTGGATTAAATGTATGTTTTATCTCAATCAGGGACGGAGACCTTAATATTTGGGTAAAAACCTCTCACCAGTTTGCTTGCATCAAATCTTCTTAATGACACAGTTTCTGACTGGACTCACTTTCTGAAAATATTATTGTAACAGTACTACAGAGAGTTTCTTACCTAAATCAGTCTTAATTGAATAATTCACTAACCAACTAACAAGCTGACCTTGTACTAGTAACTGGTACAATAATTCACTAACCAACTAACAAGCTGACCTTGTACTAGTAACTGGTACAATAATTCACTAGCCAACTTACAAGCTGACCTTGTACTAGTAACTGGTACAATAATTCACTAACCAACTAACAAGCTTTCCTTGTACTAGTAACTGGTACAATAATTCACTAACCAACTAACAAGCTGACCTTGTACTAGTAACTGGTACTTTTGTGTGTGAAAAAATTCTTGGTCTCTAGATTTTTGTTCCTTTTGTATGCCCCTGAAGGTGGGCATATAGTGTTCGCACTGTCTGTCTGTCCGTCTGAAATTTTGTCACACTTTGTGTTAAGGTTTCGAAAAATGTGGAAAAACACTTTGTGTTTTTTTAATTTGTTGATGGGGTTTTAATACCTGCTTTCTAACAGAAAACAAAACAACATCCATTTTTTTTATAAATCCACATAGAAACATAATCTGATTACTGTGCTATTTTTTTTGTTACTGCGTTTGCTGTTATGCTATGTTTTAAACCAAGTTTAATTGTTTGTGTTTTTCAAGTTGATCAATATTACATTTTTGCATTAATTATGGTGAACTGGCTTTCTGAAATGTTTCTGCTTTGCGTAGGCTTCCACATTTTGGGGAATTTCCTTGTGTCCATATTAACAAAATGAAAATCTGACAAAAATCTCTACAATTTAGTTATGTTTTTACACAAATTTATTAAAAAATCTTGCTAAAATGTTTTATTTCTCAAATTATTTACCCAGTATATGAACTTGCATTACTTCACCTCTTCACTATTACAAGGTGTAAAAATATATGGCAGTGTATATCTGTGAATTTTGTTTTTAAGTCACATACTCTGCATGCGCATTTTGGTTTGTAATAGTAATTTTACTGTCATTTGAAGTTTATTTGTCCGGAATCCACAGTTTCATTTCGTGTCCATTTCCCAAACGAGCATTGTTCCTTGAAAACTGGGCTTAATGCATGTGCGTAAAGTTTCGTACCAGATAAACCTGTGCCGTCCACACAGGTTAATCAGGGACAACACTTTCTGATTCTATTGTATTTTTCATTTAAAGGAAGTCACTTAGGGGAAATCCAGTTTAGGTGGAAAGTGTTGACCCTGATTATCCTGTGCAGACTTCATAGGCTAATCTGGGACATCACTTAACGCAAATGCATTGAGCCCAGTTTTCCCAAAACGAGGCTCCAATGTTCTCCATTGAGCTGCGTTTCCCTCTACAATATATGATGGATATCTCTTCTGCAGGTGTCCTCTGAAGCCACTTCCCCCGACCAATCAGCTGGCGGCATGCCCGCCATGTTTGACCCCACCCAGTTCCAGTCGACCAATCAGACCTTCAAGCAGCCTGCACCGCCCCCCAGCCAGGGCAGACTTTCAAACAGACGCGTTTACCCTAAACGATAATACGGGAACATTTGGTGTTTGGGGAAATAGGGCATTAGACAGGTCTTAGAGGATTTGGAGGGAAATAAAAAAGAAAACTGTTATTCACATGATGAATATTGAAGTAACGAGAACATAATGAGAACATGTAAACATACAAAGATTATATCTAGCCATAAGGAAAAGTGGAAATTCTTAAGTCTTAATTATCCTAAATATTGAAATAGAGACAAAAATCAAAATTTCGAATGTAAATTCAAGCCATAGAGAATTAAATGTAGGAACCAAGTGACAGTTTTAAATCTGATTTAAAGCCACAAAATGTTGATGTAAATTAAACTCAACCTGAACATTTGTAAAGCATATTTCAAGCATTATAATAATATTTAAATTAATAATAATATTTAATATATTTAATAATATTTAAATTATTTTGTTTATGAAGCAGTTTTGGGAAATAAGTCGTTTTAAATAAGGACAACAGCAAGATATCCAATGTTTAAATCCATTTTGGATGAGGTCTTTATTCATTGATGTAGAATATTTATAAAAGAAGGCATGCCAAACAATCGATAAGTGTTTGATTTAAGTTTTTATTTCAAAAAGCATAGGCAAAAGTGAATTTGGCTGGATTTCAAGTTGAAAAGCAAGATATTCAATGGAGTTGTTTATCCATTTACTTTGGATACTTGTTAACATTGGGCATTCTAGACTATTGATGAGTGTTATACTTAGAAGTTTTAACTTCAAAATGACTTTGTTCAGTAGGCATTGACAAAAATGTCTCTGGCTATATTTCAACCTGTGGGATATCGCTGTTTTGCTTCAGGGTCTTGCAATACATGCTGGAGGTTTCATCCTGGTGATGGTCCTAGTCTAGATAATTAAGATTCCCTACAAACATCTAACCTGTATTCACCAAACAATTTTTAAGACTTAATTCTAAGAATAAACTATATTCTTGTAATTGGAATATTTAAGAATTGCTTTAATTTTGAGTCAAACTTGGCATTAACTGCCTCTATTTACATCATTCTTCATGTAGAACATTCAGTTAAGGACATTATCACCAGTGGTATCCTGTATATATTCAAACACCGGACGTATTTTTTTTTTTCTGAGTTTTCTTAATTTTTAAGTCTAAGAAGGGGTTTGTGAATACAGGCCCTAGAATATCATTGGTAGATTATACTCTCATGATCACTGGGCTTGTTGGTCTCATTCATATGCATTATGATCAGTTCACATATATTTTGTTAAAGGCATTTCAAACTGTTGCTATGATCATTTACACATTGCAAGCTCATTTTTTGGTGCATATGGGATGTCAAATCATTGTTAGATTCAGTTTTTTATTTGCTTATTTTATCTAACAACTTAGGTACAAAAATGCATTACGTAGAATAGTAAACATTTTGTGACTAAGCAGCTTAGTCCCAACTTGAATCTAATTCATGCATCAATTGTGGGGTAAATACATTATTCATGTTTGTAGATGTGTTATGTGGTTTCAAACGAACATTCTATGATATTTATTTATATGTTCTCTTAACTCTTTCAGTGCTCGAACCGAATTTTGAAGGCCTTTGCAAACAGTTTGGATCCAGATGAGATGCCACAAAACGTGGCGTCTCATCAGGATCCAAACTGTTTGCTATTTTGATAGTATTATTTGAAAAAAAATCGAAGAAAATGCTCATTTTAGAAATTCAGCAGACGACATTTAAGCAGACGACAAATTTCCCAGCATGCAAGGGGTAAAAATATAATGAATGTAGCTTAGTATTTTCTGTGAGAGCCAAACAACTGGTAAGACTGAGCAACAATTTATTTTGAGAATATCTTTATTCTCTTAACTTTATATTGATATATTAATATTTAATCAAAGTTACAGTAACAATTTAAAGACAAAATATCATTTGAGTATGCAAGGACATAATTTAATGTGAAAACATTTAATTGTATTACTGAATCAAATCGTACCTAAAGTGAAGTATGTTTCAACCTAAATGTATGTTTGTTTTAAGTTTTATTTTGTAAATTTTGATGAATAGTTGTGTGATTACAATGGTTTACAGTTTCATTTCATGATCACATTACCTTTTGTTGATATTTTTGTTGAAAGTTTTACACAGTCCTTTGTGTTCGTCTTTGTCTCTTTAAGTGCTTTCTAAGTTAGGGTGTTCAGCAGCTGGCTGGTAAACAGTTGTTGTTGTATTTCACGTCTTGTTCTGTATGTTTTGTGTGTCCGTCATTTTATCACATTCCATCACATATTATAACTTCTGAAAATATATTTTAAATTATGACTGTTCTAAGCATTTTGTCATGTTGTAATTGAAAATGTAAGTATATTTTGGAATGTTAAATGAATATTTTTTTTGTTTTACTGTCAATGCAATACCCATAAGATAGTGCTGTTTAACCAGAGGTTTAATTGGCTCATAATGTTGTAAGTAAAATATGTTTGCTTTGATGGTGCCCTCTGCCTTCGGTTTAGTGAGTGGTATAGTGAGTGGTTTAGTGAGTGGTTTAGTCGTCACTGTTAATACGAGCCCTCTCATGCAATAATGAATATTATGCCATATGCAGCCAGTGTAGCTCCAGACCAGCCTACGCATTGGTGCAATCTGGTTAGGAGCTAACCTGTCTGATATAAAGTCACGCAAGATATCGTGGCCTCATTAGAGGACAAGTCAGCTCCTGACCAGACTGCGCAAATTCACATTCTAGTCTGGAGTTAAGCTGGCTGAAAATGGCATATGACCCGTTTTGACGTGAATCGTCTCAAATTGGGCTGTTGAAAACTATGTGTTGCCATGGAAAAACAAAGTAGTCATTTCATGTTGTATTTGTTTTGCAATCATGTTTTAATATCATGTGTATATTCAGAAACAATTTATTTATTTCTAAACCCCTACAAAATCAATATAATAATAATCAATTTAATTTAAATGGTTTTTGCATATTGTTATTTTTGCATATTTTTATTTTTCAAAGTAATATTATCTCATGATATTATAACATTTTTTTGAAAACTATTAGAATGCTCTAAAGTGTTACATAGAAAACTGATGAGTTCCATTGGAACCAATGTTATCAATTGTAATTACATGACTGTGTATTACTTGTTGAGTATTTTTGTATTTACTTAAATGATAAATACTGTGCAAAGAAAGTAATTTAACAAATTATACACAGAATAATAGATTTTTTCTCAAAAAATAATAATTAAGTTGTGTTTATTTGGTACGTTTTTCAATCAAATACAGTCTAATCAATAACATAAATCCTAAATGGTTTGAATTTTTACGGTCATATGTAAATATTTTAAACACTCTTAGATGTTTTAGAATGTGAATGACATATTTATGCCACCACATGGTTGGAGGCATTATGCATTTCATTTGTGAAGGAGCATCAGTTTTTGTGGCATATTTCTAGTTTATTTATCAAACTTATTGTTCAGATCACAGACTATATGTTCCACATGTTTGACATTTTGTTTCAAAATTTATTTGTTGTATTTAAGGTGATTTTATTATTTTATTGTTAAGTTTGTCTATGTGTAGTATGTGTAACATGTATGGATACATTGATTCGATGAATGGATGAACGTTTTAAGTGAGGAGGAATTTGTAATATATTTATTAAATCAGTCTTGTCAAGACTTAAACATACCATTTTTAGTATATGTAATACAGGTGTGGCTGTATTGCAATTAGAGATAATGACAATATATGTGAACATGTTGTTCAATTCATTTTTGTGTGTGAATGTGTGTGAATGTGATAAAACAAATATTATTGTTACAGAATTGTATAGTGTAAATAAATGATCTCTCCTGGTGATATGCCATTTGTTCTGATACTTCAGGTATATGTTATCTGACTCGAGATGTCATTTCATACGTGTCCGCATTTTGGTGTATATTTTTATGGAAACTTAAACTTATTATCCAGAAAATTTAACCAGAAACTGCATATGACACTTTCATTTTTGTGTGAACGTTTGTTGTTAAAGGGATTTCTAAACTTCATGAAAGCAAACTTGATAACTTTAGTTCAGTTAAAACTTTCACAGGCAAATTCATCTTGAGGGTGTGGACTTTCTGGAACTTTAACTAATATGTATTAGTTATATTGTACAGGGTTGTACAGACAGCAGTTTTCAGTCAATATACAACAGTCTTCACACAGCGGTTCAGGGGTGTAGATAACCTCCAAACATTGGGGAGGCGGTCCAGTTTCTGTACTGGGAACATAAAGGGGTTCGTTTGAGAGGGTTGTCCTCTCCCGTGGTTCCGAAACAAATTACAATTACAATTTATATGGTGCGTTTTGGGGGAACTTTCATGTTGATATAAATGCTCGATTTTTGTCTCACTCTCTGTTTGTCATGAAATCAGTTTGTCCAATGCCGCCGACGACGACTCATGAATCTCAACAGTTATTTTTTTCGATCTAAATATAAATTTATAAAATGTGATCGAAGTTTGATATTTATAACCGCGTATAAAAAGCTTCATCAACAATCACAGCTGTAACATTAATAATTAATACGGATCGTTCAACAGCCAGGACCAATAAATTAATATGAGCATTATTGTTTGTTGTACAATGTCCAGCAAAGTGTCCTAAACGCTCCACTGCCTCCTAATGAGTGTCAGTAAGTAAAGGTTCGTGATTTAATAAAACAACACTCAGAAAATGTATCTCAAGTCCAAGCAGTGGTTTCTGAAATGTATATTGATAATGTTTGTAAAAAGACCTTTAATACAGAAGTTAAGAATGATGTCATAACGTTTTAAAGCATGAGAAACCGGTTCAGAAATTATTTTTAAATTCAAACATCGATATATTACACGACGATTTTAATTATAGTAATATAACAAATGATGTATGGCCCCAAAATCTGCTGACCGGTCTATTTTAGTTTTTCTTTATACCGAATGGACCTTATAACTATCCACGAACAAAAAATCATGTTAGTAAAACGAATCTATTTAATAATAAGGATTTTAGGACAAAGCATCTTTTTAAGATTGGCATGTGAAGCTTACAGCAGGAATTTGAAAACATGGAAGAGGACCTCATATTTACTAAACAGTAGCCTAAACGACTTCAGAGAAGATGTTTCATTGTATTTATTTAAGCTATTGATGCTCCAGTTTAATATCTTCTGTTGCGTTGTGAACATTCGCATGTTTAATTAATCCTCTTTTATTTTTTATGCTCCCCATATTTATATATATATATATATATATATATATATACATGTATATATATGGGGGAGCATATAGTCGCCGCTTCGTCTCTCCGTGTGTGTGTTTGTGTCCGTCCGGTAATTTGTCCGGGCTATTTCTCAGCAACTAATGACCGGAATTCAATGAAACTTAATGGGAAGCTTCACTACCAATGGGAGATGTGCATATTATTAGCGGGTTCTGGTCGGATGATTTTTGACAGAGTAATGGCCCTTTGAAAAAATTTCATTAACTGTACATAAAGTGCAATTTTTCTTGTCCGGGCTATTTCTCAGCAACTAATGACCAGAATTCAATGAAACTTTATGGGAAGCTGCACTACCAAGAGGAGATGTGCATATTATCAGCGGGTTCTGGTCGGATGATTTTTCACAGAGTTATCGCCCTTTGAAATTTTCCATTAACTGTGCTTATAGTGCAATTCTTGTCCGGGCTATTTCTCAGCAACTAATGACCGGAATTCAATGAAACTCTATGGGAAGTTTCACTACCAAGAGGAGATGTGCATATTATCAGTCGGTTCTGGTCGGATGATTTTTCACAGAGTTATGGCCCTTTGAAATTTTCCATTGTACATATAGTGCAATTCTTGTCCGAGCTATTTCTCAGCAACTTATTACGGGAATTCAATGAAACTTTATGGGAAGCTTCACTACCAAGAGGAGATGTGCATATTATCAGCCGGTT